>JAOTRQ010000006.1:2293421-2307067 GCA_028565875.1 Hoplisoma paleatum | reverse complement strand
CCCCCCTCCCTCACCCCCGCCCTCTCTCTCTCTCTCTCTCGCTCTCTCTATATATATATATATATATATATATATACATATATATATATGGCCTGATTTGTTTATGAACATTTAATGCATCGTATAAAAAACTGAGTAATTTGACAGACTGACTAATTACAGAAACATCTCCAAAATTTTGCTTGTTTGCACGCACACCTAATATGATGTGATGAAACATGCACGTTTAAAATTTTTACTCTGGCCTAAAGTTTGAGAACAGCCTTTTAGCAATGTCTAACAAAATCGAGCATAAAACCCCATCGACATAAGTGACTTTTGGCATGGTCTTGTTCTAGTTCTTCTTCGGTTTTAGTCCTGTTTGATTGGCTCTTTGAATGCCCATCCTATTGCAACCCTCCTAATTATCTGGGCTTGGAACAGGCACTACAATGCACTGGTTTGTGTATTCTAGTGGCTAAGGTGGCACCCAGCCAATCGGCAATGTTAAAGTTTGCCCCGGTGCTATCCACTTACCCAAAGCTGCTCGAAAATAATATTGAATATTCAGCAGATGCAGTTTCACTAGTGGTTTCATAAAATATTGATGTGCCTATCTACCTATTAATGTGCCTATCTACAAAATAATCAGTGTAACAAATGGATATTGAAATATTAGATGGTTATGAAAAGGTATTGTTGTGTGGTAAGGTATAAACACCAAAGCAATGAAACACTATTTTAAGCAATTGCAGTTTAAGAGACTTTTTCAGGGGCTCAACATTGGCACTTTGTGATAGTGGGGCAACCTTGGATTGCTAACCCAGTACTTCAACCAAATAAGTCATTACTGCAGATTACTTAGGCACTGTATGTGATTGTATAGCTTAAGTCATTGAACCTGGAATTTATTTTGTACGTATAAATTAATATTGTTCTACAATATACTGAAAGCCCTTAAATAAACTCTTCAAAAAGCTGAATCAAGTAATTTTTTCTCATCTAGATACCAGTCTCAGTTCAGTTCAGTGTTTAAATAAAACCAAAGAGTAAACAGATAATGTACTTTCTCTCAATGACCCAAGCAAAGCAAAATAAAATTGCACTCAAAGATTGAATTCCTTTTTTTCTAGCATATACAGTACTGTACAAGGAAATAAAGACAGTCTTATATGTGCTTTATAATGCTGCCTCATCTTACTGCTTACTGATGTTCCATTAGTGCCATGCTGTGTACAAGCTGATCAGACAAGCTCCCTTCACAGCTGTATGCCTGGGAATCGGATGAGCATGTCTAAAATGTGTTTGTTTTATATGTGTGGAAAGAAAAAAAAATCAGAGTATGAATTTGTACATTTATTGCTCTAATTACATAAGTGTTCACTATTTCATTCAAGTATATGGACACCTTTGCTAATTATGCAATTATACGCCCATTGCTAGCAGGCGATATAATAAAAGAACTCATTTGAATTAGTAGCATCAGCATTTCACGTCATACACCATTGGGTTTTATTTAAACTATTCATAGACTTAATGAGTGTGTTCAAAAAAGCTCTCTATATAAACAGCATATTGCAACCTGCCTTTTTATGTAGTAAGAGAGCAAAGTAACTCACTGGGTAAGACTCGGACCATGACACCAAACAAAGAACATATTATCCAGGACCTGCAAGTATAGCGTATGCAATAGTCAGCTTTACATCCATTATGATCACACTTAAGTCTTAATTTCAGTTGAAATTGTTTGTGCATCACCTGTCCTTTTTTCTTGGGTGGGGGTAAATATGTACATAGTTGACTCGAGTTTCATTATGTTTGTTGATTTATTTATTAACGTCATGTTTTTACATTTCTAGGTAACACCCATGAAAGAAAATGATCATTCGTCTCATCAAACACAGTTGTTGACAAGTTCGTATCTTCAATTCACCAGCATGTTTTTGGACTGTGGGAAGGAACATAGGGAGTACAAGCAAATTCTGCACAAGCCACCATGCCGCCCATGAGTTTCATCCAAGCTTTAGTTTTATGATCTGAAATGCTTTTTCAATGAAATAGCTGTTACTAGCAGAAGTTTATTTGTTGTGATATAAAACAGCAGAACGCTATGATACGGAAGTTATGGAACATTTAATAATAAAAATACATTTGTTAAACCTACTGTCATTGTTAACTGGCTAGATTTCTAGGAGATGGGCTAAAACTAGCCAAATATATTTTCCCTAACCAGGATCATTGAATAGCATTAGAGAGAATAGTGTAATTCATTCTTAGTACTGAAAACACAAACACTACTCCTAGAAAAGAGTTAAAAGTGACAGACTATTGAGGTAAAGTTGGGTTGACATTTAAAATGCCAGTGTTCAAATTTACGGTGGCCCACAGAGTCAACACAATAACATTAAAACTGAAAACACAACCACAAAAGCACAAAACACAACTGCAAAAGTCGGAACGAAACGGAAGTGCTCCTAGCCATTAGGGGGCAACATTTAACCTTTTATAATTCAAAATATTGCCCAAAAATGTTTTTTCAAATATTGGTGTGATTGACTGAATTAATCAAATTTTAATTCATACTTGGTTTAGATCACTTGGTTTAGAAAAGTTGGTGTTGCTGGAAAGCAGATTATATGTATGCATCTATCAAGCTTTATAAAGGTGTATAAGATCCTGTCCGTCCTGACAACATAACATGGTGTGAATAATTAGGGGTCCGAGCACTTCCGTGCAAGGAACCCTATTGTCTTTGTAAGGATTTTTTTTTACTTCGTTATTATTCTTTTTCTGCCATAAGACGGTATAGGCAGACCAAACCGTAAGGCCTATCGGCATGAAATTTATTCAACTGGTAGTAAACCCTCTCGCTACTCAGGCGCTCAAAATCAGCCTGATCAGCCTCAAGGGGGCGCTATAGCGCACATAAATGTGTTGATGTGCAGCTTTCGTATGACAATTTTTTTTTATTTTAAACTATTTTTTTTCTTGTTCCTTGGGTCATTAGAAAAATAAAAAGTATATAGAAACACTAAGCTCCGCCCACATAGATTTTTTGCTAATTAGCAAAACTTTTGCAAACTAGTCTCTGGATTTTTGCTCATAAATTGCTCCTAAAATATGATTTTTGCTCTTAAAATATTCAGAAAATACTGAAGATCAATAATTATCAAAAACACTTTGACTTTTGTATGTACATGAGCTGGAATTTGCAAATGAGCACATACTGACAACACTATAAATGGTCATTTTAAATTGGAAAAATCATAAGTCAATGACACATTGCAGATACGTTTTTCTAGGCTTATAGGGGGCGCAACAAATGAAACTCAAAGTCTACGGCGAATTGCTCTGCAGCCGTAGGTCCGATCGAGCTTAAATTTGGTATGTAGAGTCTGATACACAGTCTACAAGTGGTGCTAAAAGTACATCTGCATAAATTGAAAGTTAAGCTTTGATTTCAAATTTCAGCTACTGTTTGACAGCCTCACCAGTCACCGTTCATGACATAATTCATATGCTATACGTATCTAAGCACATTGTAAGTCCCGGTACAGTTTTGAAAAAATCATTAGGGGGGCACTATTCCAGAAAATCAAGTATATATCATTGTGCATATCACCTGGTCACATGATTTCTGTTCCTTTTTATGCTCTGCTTCAGCCCTGACTATTTTGTAATTACATGTTATTAGCTTAAATGCATCACTTTTCTGCATTGATTTGTTGAGAAAAAATTGCACTATTTGATCTAGTCCTAGGAATTTTGAGCAATCATGTTAAAATTGGTACTGTTGTAAATAGAAGAGTTTGTAGGTAAATAATTATTGAAAAAAAGTTGATTTTGGACTCTTTATGGCATTTTGGTCAGATGTGTGTGTGTGTGTGTGTGTGTGTGTGTGTGCATGGTTTGTTTGAATGCAATGGCAACAACTCAGGAATCTTTTGCCCTAATTGCACGAAATGTAACAGAGATCTTTATCTATACAGATCTGGAGTAAGTTTGGTTCAGATTGGATTTCGATTGCCTCTACAATGCCTGGAAACATCTTTTGAAAATGTTGCTCTGATTTGATTTTCACAGCTAAATGACTGAACTTAAAATACTTATGTACTATCTACACAAAACTGTGCCAACATAGAGATATAATGATTCTGATGTGAATTCCAAAAATTAATGCAGATCAAAGTTTGTCAAGCCCTGCAACATCAAAAACATTTTCTAGCCTACCTACAACTTCATCGGTATATGGCTGGCAAATTCAGACAAATGACTATTCTGATGTGGATTCAAATTGTTCTAGCACATCACCGTTTTTCAGTATGTACAACATTAACAATTTTTTCTGGCCTTAATACAAATTCATTGCTTTTTTCTGAACTAAAATGACAGAAATCAGATAAAAATTTTCCCCAACACAAAATGTTATCCACAAAAACATATTGTTATGTGGGATGAAAGATTTCAAGAGAATAACAGCTTAGACTGTCATATAACTTAAACTTTAACTAGAAAGTTTCAGACTAATTTGTTCAAACACTACAGCTCATGATTCTAAGGTAAATAAAAGTCTGTTTAAACAAATTTCAGCTTAAACAACAACTATATTCAATATTTCCATAGACCTACACTACAAGCTAGATAGATATATAGATAAAAGTATTGCACATTGTTCAATGTTGCACTTTTTGTTGTGTAGTCCAATTTACTGTTTTTATCGTTCCTATTATCTACCTGTTATCCTGTAAACCCTCCTCCCAGTGAGGATTGTATAGTATGATAGCGTGAGGGACAAAGGAGTTTGGGAAGAAGCAGTCTTTCCCTGAACTGGCTTCTCTGGTGTCTGATGGTGTTGTGTAAAAGGTGACTGGCAGATGAGGGGTGTGACACTATGTTTCCTTTATATTACCTTACAGAAGGTCGGTCGTCTTGTTGTGTCTGATTGGACAGCCCACAACCTGGTGAAAAGTAGCCAAAGTAAAGTCTAAAGTAGCATGAATAAAGTCTGAACAAGGTCGTAAAATGTATGACTTATGTGACGAATACATTTTCTTATCATATATCATCTTGATGTCATAGAGAGATAAGAACGGCCAGAAACAAATTATTCAAATGTGTAAACATACTTGGCTCATAAAACCGATTTTGATGTAAAGACATTAGTAAACAATTATTGAATAGAGAGTATGCGTTTCGAATCTCACTAACAGTCACAAACTTCATCATTTTAATATCAATGATCTTTACTTACTAAACAATGTTACTGATTACTTTACCACACTAGTATGGCGTATGTGGCTTAAATCCCCATACAAAGTGGCATTTGCAGAGGACTCTCAATGGCTCAGTGGATTAAGCAAATCACATTAACACTTTCATGGCTGACCTTTTAATATCATTGATCTTTACTTACTGATAAGCATATGATCACTATAAAGAATATAACTAAGCTCTTTGAAGAGGGGGACCCTCAGTAGCTCACTGAGTTAAACATCTGTGTTTGAGAGCTGATGGTTCCCGCTTCGAATCTCCCAGTCGCCACTCTAATTTATTCCAATGTGTGTTCTAACGGTTTGAAGTCAGGACTGTGCAGGTCTATCAAGTTAAAGTTCATCCACTCCAGAATCTGCCATCCACGTCTTTATGGACGTTGCTTTGTTCACGGTTGCACAGTCATGTCGGAAGAGGAAGAGGCCAGCTCCAAATTGTTCAACACAAAAATGGGAGCATGGAATTCTTCAAAATGTCCTGGTATGTTAAAGCATACTAAAGCACACTTATGCAAACACACAAATGCAGCCTAACACAATTCCACACAAAGTCATGTGTGCGTACACACGTACCTTAACACACACTCATACACTCAAGTGGCCTAAAA
Organism: Hoplisoma paleatum; assembly: GCA_028565875.1. NCBI lineage: Eukaryota > Metazoa > Chordata > Actinopteri > Siluriformes > Callichthyidae > Hoplisoma > Hoplisoma paleatum. Next base: position 2,301,210 of record JAOTRQ010000006.1, on the reverse strand, counting down.
CATTGATCATAGTTGATCACATTGATTAGATAGGGACATGCAGGGCTGTGAATCTCAGCTATTGTGCGTCCTGACAAAAAATTGTAACCAAATGCGTCTACAAAAGCTAAGGTTTAGCGACACAACCTACTACAGCCTTTGCGGTGCCAGACCCCACAAATTGCAGCGGACCCCGTAATTGCTTCAAGAAACTTAATGTCACCAACAGATGTACAGAAACATTACATCAAATCATTAAGCTTTTATCTTCTTATATTTATCTGTTTATCTTTATCTTTATCATTATAGTATTTTTGCTTCTTTAAGGGCAATAATCTGAATGATAGAAAGGTTAAACATTGCATCCGTTTTGGGAACACTTCCATTGTGTTTTGAGCTTTTGCGATTGGGGTTTTATACTTTTGCAGTTGCGTTCTCAACTTCAATATTATTGTGTTGTGACTCTGTGGGCCACCATAAAAATCCTTTCATTTAAGAATTCATAGAATTCCATGAACATATTATCAATACATTATACATTATTATTAAGTAATTATGCTGCTAGCTTGTATGATAGTGAGGTAAACATTACAGTGTAAAACACATCTTGAGTCTCTGTCCGCTTACAAAATTTCATATTTAAAAACGATCACATTTAATGTCATATATGAGTGCAGCAACAATTTGGATTAAATTTTATTTCCCAGTTTACCAATCTTCATCCAGAATTTGGATTTTTTCTTACCATGTATTGTTTGATCCAGTATTAATACACCACTATATAAAATACTGCTAATCCCAGTTGTGCTTTGACAGCTAAAATATGCTGTAAAAGTTCTTAACTGGGGTTAGCAGCATTAAGTATATCATACTGTTCAGACAGTTTGAGGAAAGTCATGTTCTAGCATGACTGTACTGTACCATGGTGCATTACTCCAGTGTCCAGATACACATAATGCTGATCTTAACCCTACTCAACATGTTTGATAAACAAGCCTTTTATACAATATTAATGTCCAGCAAATGTTTTTATGGCCAAATTCTCTCAGGTACACTTGGAGGCTGTCTTGCCATGACTAAAAAAAGAGCTTGGGGGTATGGACCATATCCTTTCAGGACCATATATGTTCGTTGCAATAAACGTCACGTTTCTCTTGTCCCTCACCAACACCGGACTTGTTGCGCATCAGAAAACACATTTATCAGCCAATTAAACATACACTTAAGTACACTTAAGTTATGCATGGAGCCAGAGTAAGCACTCATTTTGGACAGTGTGCATTTTGATTGAGCCTTGTTCTAAAGGGGAAAGATTTATATTTTTCATGTCAAGATTAAGATCCAGTCCCCATCACTAGACATTGAATTCTGACCTGAAAAGGTCAATGTGTACTAAATACCCAACAAGCTAATGGTCAGGTGTCCAGTATCGTGTTACTTCATATTTCCTATAGATTGAGACTCTCACCTTCACTGAGCTGGTATTTCTGGGTGTGCTCTATGTTTGCAGTAAACATCAGTCAGTCAGTCTGTGTACAGTGTCTGATGGTTGTACTGATGTGTAAGTTCTGGATGCTCTGTATTCCCAGAATGCATATTTTCTTTACCAGCCACTGTGCTGTTCAAGTCCATTTCCTTTTTGGACTTGCTTTCTGTCCAGCTGGTACTACTTTTAATTCTCTCCGGTGAGTCAGGAAATGTAGAGGTGGAAGAAGCGTGGACTTTCATGTTCTTGCCGGAAGTGATGAGCTCTCCATATCCTTGCTGATGGGCGAAGGCGTACGCGGAGCGCCGAGAACTGGTCCTGCGCACCCGTCTCAGGTTCTGCTCCTGGGGGTGCTGTCTCCTGCTGGCCTGCTGAAGCAGACGCACCTATAAAATGAAAAGACTTACATTTAGGACTGAGCAGATTGAGGAAGAAACATCAGGTTGAGGCTTTGCACATAGGTACAACAGTTACAATTGGGCAGTAGTAAGGCTGGAACCAGCAAGTATATAGTCACTATTCAAGTACCTTAACTACCTGTCATCTGGCATGTTGGGCAACTACATGAACAACAGGGTGTGAATCTAGATGGGGGTTCTTCATAACAAATGCATGAATAACCTCTTAGGATTGATGGCACTTGCACAGAATCAAGGGGAAAATTCTCGATTGAACACATGCTAGTACTTGATAGTACATGATGCAGTTGGTTCTGTGTAGATGTCTGAAAAAGGAGTGTCACTTGCAATACTCCTCAGTCAGTGGTGGAGAATGGGATCAGCTGATTACCACCATAAAACCAATGTAACTAGATATGGCAAAATTAAAGAGATATTAAGTACTTTGCACTTGAATATACTTACTTTGTCAGTCTGTGTAGGATACAGGTCTGTCCTGAGGAAACGGATGGCCACCACAGGCATTAAACACACCACAGTTATCAGAAGAATGACCAGCCACACACTCTTCTGATTCAGTGTGTTTCGTGCAGTGCCTAAACCAAAATAATTCATACATGTCACAAGCACTTTAAGAATTTTAAAATACTATAATAGAACTGGGTTGTACCTACCTACAAATGGGAACTGGTTTGGAAATATTGTAAATATGCCATTACTATTCATTGCAAACATAATTGCAAAGTACATGGCCAGACTACCCCAAATGAAGAAGTGGTTTACTGCTGTCCAAAAATTTGTGTCGAGCCCGATCTTAAATAAAATGTGGAAGAAAAGTTAGTCACAACTCTCTGTGATCAACCGTGGAAGTCAGCAGCAATAGAAAGAAAGAGAAATGCAATCAGGTTAATAGGTAAATAAAATATGTTTCAATTTATCCCAATGTCCCCCCTAGCATTCCTCAGTCTCTATGCTTCCCCTACACCAATGCTGAGCTCTGACTCCATGTGAGTAGCAGCTGTACACATTCCAGCTCTGTCTACAGTGAAACACAATTGGAAGTCTTTCCAGACTCTATGTTTCTGGAGATCACCAGGTCTGCGTGACCATTTGAGGTGTTTTAGTTTAATTGAGATATTAAATGATTTATGAAACATATTTATGTAAATACTGAAGTTCCAAGTTTTACTCATACTGACTTGTTAATGTCATTTATAAAAACATGAAAATGATACAGATTAGCATTTCATTAGTGGTTCTGCCACATTCACTGAATTTTAAAAGTAAAGTTTAAAAATTGTACACTTAATTTACTTATTACTTAGACTAAAAGGTATACATTAATATTAATTAATAATAGCTTACATATGTTTTACAAACAAAATACATCTAAATGAGTCACAATGTATTTGAAAACATGTTCTAACATTGAATTGAAGAATAATCAGGTACTGTCAAATGTTTTTGAATGTTAAACATGCAAGTTACATTTACATTTTTACAACTGACCTGAACGCTAACCACGATGACCAGCGAGGTTGCTATAGTAACTGCGAAGGATTGCTGATCGGATATGTGTGAGCCATCATCTCGCACTGCACATAAAAAGGCTCCATATGGGATGAAGAAGAGAACAAATGAAGTGTAGATTCCCTGAAGGGTGCACATGAAGAACTTGCGCTTGTTGAACAACAAATTAAGCTGCCCCGGTTGGTACAAGTTTGGATAGCGCATGCTGTACTGCTCATTTACATCCTGTCAGAAAAAAAGGAAACAGTTTTAAGATGTACTGTTATTCCTGAAAGTGCTGGGGTAAAAGAGAATTTGTAAAAATGGTTGTATATTTCTTACTTGATCAAAAAGGCCCATGGCAAGAACCGGCAGCGAAGTGTAAACGATGTTGAACAGGGTAATGAACCACTGGTCATACACAGTCTAATGCAAAAAAGAACCCCCATAAAATAATGGACATATTGTTTAAACATTGAATACTGTAATGAATAAATGTACTGGATGAAAAACGTACTTGTGCGGAGAAGCCACACAAAAATCCAAACCAGAAATGCACCAGTGTGAAAGCAAAGTTCTTATAAAAGAAGTAGCAGAGGAAGTTGCACATGCGGTGGTAAGACCAGCGGCCATGGACCAGCAAAAGGCGCTGTAGATAACGAAATTGAGCAAAGGAGTAGTCTGAGGCCAGAACAGCCTGCATGCCCTCCTGTCCACTAATACCCACGCCAATGTGGGCTGCTGCAAACAACAGAAAACCACTTAAGTAAGCTTCAACTGTCAATTTATCTGATCTCAATTGCACAAAATAGTGTTCTGTTTTTATTGTAAGTCATTTTGCATTTACATTTTTTGTACTTAGCAGACAACTTTATTCAAAGCAACTTACATTTAAATATACAGTCTGAGCAACTGAGGGTTAAGGGCCGTGCTCAAAGATCCAATAGCAGCAACATTGGGCGTACACATATGTTTATAAGTAAAATGAGATAATTATAAAATATATTGGTCAAAATCTGTTCAATCACTTTGGAAATTACAATAATCTGGAAATTTAAATAAAGCATATTTGTTTCATTCAGAGTAAATATCGTCAATAGTGCCTTACTCTTGATCATATTTACATCATTGGCTCCATCGCCGATGGCCAGGGTGACAGCTCTTTTGTGCCTCTTGACTAGTTCGACCACCTGGGCTTTTTGCAATGGAGTCACCCTACAGCAGATCACAGTCTTACATAAACAGGCTACATCCAACAACATCTGCTCCAACTCTGCCTCCAATGCATGAGCCTGCCGAATACAGAAAGTAAAATGTTAGTGCCCTCATAAGGCTGTGAGAATTCATCTGTCTTTAATCTGAGCTGTGAAACACACATTTACACACACTAGTGAACACACACTATGAGCACACATGCCTGGCATGATGGGCGGCTCTAGCCACGATGCCTGGAGCGCAGTTTGGGGCACTTCGATCATGGCCTGTTCACTCTCTGAATCGAATGAATCCGTTTTCTATTTCTGATTTATATTTTGTGTTGTGGAGCTTTTAATACTGTCAGTGTGCATAGATTCTGTTCACCATTGTCAGTGAATACAGGTCGCATTTTATTCTTTCATTATAACACGTTAAATCCATACTGGCTATTTGACAACTCTGTTGTAAAGGAAATTACTACCATAGATTTCCCTAAGGTATGGCTAATTGATGAGTTGAATGTATAACGGCCTGCAATTAACCAGCATCGTGTCACTGGTGTATTCACACCTTGCACCAAGAAATCTACCTCTACAATAAAAAAAATTATAATTTTGCCAATCACTCAACTTTTATAGGTATAAGAATCCTTACCAAGCTGTATCCATTAATAATCAGTGCATATTCCGCAATGATGGTCTCCTCAAACACAGAGTCATTAGAGGGCTTTCTTGGCTCTTTGGTGCTGCTGAACCTCTCTCTGGTGGGACCAATGATTCTCTCTTTGGCACTTCTAAGCAGGAAAAATGAAATAAAAAAATAATTTTCACCCTAACTGCATTTTGCTGATTGACATTTTACACATCAAGCTATTACTGAAAACAGCCGTAAGCCTGATCAGAGTAACGGTTGGTTGGAACTGTCCTGGGCACACAACAAATACCCAAAATACAACAAAAACAAATACCCTGGACAGAGTTTAGATTTTTCATCAGGCTTTTGATACCCGACACAACACCCCATTCTGGACATTGCTAAAAAGATCTGTGATAAAGAACAGTTACACCAATTACAACACTAAGATCTGAACAGAGATCTCAGCTTTGTTGGGCTAGCGTGACACCATCTAAGCACCTAATATAATGCATATTTAGGATTTAGAATACTCTATTCATTCTTGTGCTTTTTACACACATAGGAATTATTCCAATTGTGCTGCATGCCACAACAAGTTAGAGGCGTGCTAAAATTTTAATTTGGTGCAAGTTGTTACCTGAGCTCCTGTTGAACCTCGAACGTAGTGTGACCTGAGATTATGAACATTTCATTCATATCATCTCTAAGCATGTTGCAAGAATAGCCAATATTCATTGCAGTCTCTGCAAAATACACAACAAAGCTAAAACTGTTATTCTACACTAGGTGGTACAAGAATCTTTACAGAGATATCACTTTTCATTTATGCATGATCACTACAGAGCTGCTCACCTAGTTTATCTCCAGTGAGAACCCAGATTTTAATATTGGCCAGCGTAAGGCAACTTATAGTTTCTGGCACTCCTTCCTGAAGTTTATCTTCTATGGCTGTTGCTCCTAGAAGCTTTAAAAAAGCAAAAAGAGCAAAAGGCACTCTTTACATTGCTGCAAGAAGAGCAGCACATGAGTCCCATTTATTTATTTCCAATCCCATCACTGTTTACTATTTAATATGACATTGATGGTTCTGCGGTCAAGGAACCAGACGAGTAAACAAATCTCCAGCACCACCAAGCTTCTGCCATTATTTGAACTTACTTGACTGAAACATGTTTTTTTGTTCACCTTTAATTAACCAACATGTTTAATAAAGAGAATGTATTTTTTATAAACAAGCTGTCCACACAGGTGCTCTTACCATCAAACCCTGCTCTATCTCATCGTACAGAGCTTCAAGTCTTTCTTCCCTGTTATCCAGTGTAGTGCTGGCAAACAGAAGTTTTTTCATCCATTCATCAAACATGTCCTCATCCAGGTCTTTATACGCTAGTGCCAGTGTCCTAAGTCCTTCACCAGCAAACTCCTAAGCAGTAAAGTACATTAAAAAAATTCATTATGTAAAAATACCTCAATGTATCTATCTGTTGAGAAAATAGATTTAAAAGACAGAAATTAAATTTAGGCAATGACAGGTTCTGTTTGAAGGGAACTATGGGACAAAGGAGGAATAAATAATATGCAACATTTGCATACATTATTAAAAGGTAATATGGCTATGGCTAAGTATTAAAAAGAAATTGTTGTTGTACAGCAAATAAAAGCTATTAGCTTTTATTCTTTGACAAAGCACAGAATGTAACGAACAAGAGATGACTAAGTGATAGAGTCTGTGCTTGTGCTCTGTGCTCAAAGATCTTGTTTTTTTCACGTCTTTTTTTTTTACATTGGACAACACAAGTAATTGAGTGTTTAAAGCCTTAGGCAGTGGTCATTCCTTTTTTACTGGACAGGTAGAAGAACAATATTGGAATAATTTAGAACACTCTTTTAAACATTGTGTTTTTACACAAATAGGAATTATTAATCCGCATTTAATCCAATTTGTGCAGTGAAACACACATTTACACACAGTAGTCAGCACACACTGGTGGGGTAGCGATGAGCACATTTGCCAGGGACGGTGCGCCTATCCACGGTGCTCGGAGAGCACTTAGGCACTTCAGTCGTGACACGTTGACTCTCTTTAAAGTTTAATTAAATAGACTAAATAATGTAAAGAAGCCGATGAGAAAAACTTACATTAAGGTGGTCTGAGGTAGTGTACATGAGCTCTTCATTGGAAGGATCAAGCCTCTCAAAGATGATTGTGTCTGCTCCTTTAGAGTAAAGTTTCAGTTGTCCTTTAGGATTCCTTACTGACCAAAAGAATGGACAAGCATTATATTGTAAAATTAGTGCACATTGACATACTCATGTTGCTATAAGGAATGCACTTGTCAATACAACATTTCAATCAAAACATTTACAAACTAAATCACGTTGTCATTGCTCAGTTGTAAGAGGTGGGTGAAAATATTGAGTGGACAATTTAATACACATTCCAAAAATTCTTAGCAGCATCTATTTATTTGGTAAAGCTAATTCATGTACTGTACAGATAAAAACATTGTAAAATGTGTGTGTGTGTGTGTGTGTGTGTGTGTGTGTGTGTGTGTGTGTGTGTGTGTGTGTGTGTGTGTGTGTG
>JAOTRQ010000006.1:2207059-2219063 GCA_028565875.1 Hoplisoma paleatum | reverse complement strand
AACATTTCCGATAACGACCGACCTTTCGGAACGGATTGTGGTCGTTAACCGGGGTTCCACTGTATATATATATATATGCATACATACAAGACTTTCTCTTTGGAGTTTGCATGTTCTTCCTGTGTCTACATGGGTTTATTCTGGCACTGCGTTCTCCTCCCACAGTCTAAAAACATGCCGGTAAGGCAAATTTATTATGCAAAATTGTAATAAATGAATGAACAAACAAAAACATACATACATATATTGATGGCAGTGATGACTTGCCGATTAAGGTACTGAGCTACAGAAGGTTGCTCCCTACTGAAGAACTGTGGCAATGCTTCCAGGAATATAATGCATGTTGTACAACATTCACGTGGACAAAGATGTCTGAGGATCATGGGATGTAAAAATGGTCCCGCTAAGGGCTGCTTGTGAGACAGACGAGATGTGAGTAGCAATAAACTGTACCCACTTTGACCGCAATCAGAGGTCTTCCAGCTTCGGAACACAAACTGACTGTGCAACTAAGAAAAAATACATAAAGTATAATTGTGTTCGCGTTCTACACTAAACAATAGCAAATGTAAATGTTGTCACATATATCTTACATTGTTTAGATATAATCAGCCTGAAACATCTGAATCCCTTCAGATAGCAAGTCAACATCACTTGCGGAAAAGGCACGGTGTGTATAGGTCTGTATGTGTATAATTACAGAAGACTGTCCATTGGATTTCTTTTGCTAATTAATAAGTAGATGAAGTAGGTTAAGCTGCCAATACTCCTGAACATCTTCTCAGCTTTAATCTACATTCCAGAAGTTATAAGTCCAGTGGTCACGCTTATTCTCATGTAAACAAACAAATCTTCTCGGTTTACCTTCTCACACCATCCTCTCCTCCTGAGTCCCCTCCCTGGAAACGCCCAGATTCCCTGGATGCTGAGACGGCAGCGCTGCTCGCCCGCTGGTTCCCTAATCGATTGCTAATGGCTTCAGTTCCAGCACTGCGGAGCGGCTTGGAAACCAGCCCCGGGACTGAACAGAGCGGAAAGATCATTTTCAGCTTCATGAGCCGTTATACTGCATCGAGAAGCCCATTCGGCATGCTCCATAACCTCCGTGACGGCTAGTGCATGCCTGCTAGATGGCTTTTTACCCTTTCTCCCTAATGCCTCCAAGCAATTGCCTTACCTCTCATAAGACTTAGGACCATTTGGTATGCAGAAAAAAAGCTTTGTGTCATATATGCTTTTTAATGGCACACAAACCTTTTTAATGGTCTTACGCATCTCATTTAATCTCATTTAATGATATTTTAAACCTTTTAAAAATACGAAGGGTTGGCTTAATTACTGCCAACGTATAGAGCTCATTCACAATTTCAGCCTTTAGCAGATGCCTTTATTGAAAGCGACTTACATTATATTTACAGTTAACCGTCTAAGCAATGAGGGTCTTGCTCAGGAGCCCAACAGTGACAACCTAACCTTTGTGATATTTGGAGCAGCGTCCATCAGATTACAGGTTCTTTTATAAGTTAGGTAATAATTTTGATAAGGCTTTGCTTAATTACAGCCTTTTGTGATATTATTGTTTGTGCGTGTGTTTGTGTGTGTGTGTGTGTCACTAATCTGGGATTTCTGCAATTCATGCTGAGACAACTTTAATGAGCACCTATGGATTACAGCCATGAACTTCCCTGCAGGCCACCTACAGACCTCTAACCACAACAACACCTGCTCCTACACACTACTGTGCCAGTGTGTGTGTGTGTGTGTGTGTGTGTGTGTGTGTGTGTGTGTGTGTGTGTGTGTGTGTGTGTGTGTGTGTGTGTGTGGTCCAGCTTCAAGGGAATTAAGATTTTAAGATAAATTAGTGAACAGCCAGGGAGGGAGCCATATTGGACTGTTTGGTTTCAAAAATAAACTGAAAAAAAAAACTGGTTGCCAGATTTTTCAATTTTATGTTGTCCGAAGTTTTAATTCTGCTTAACAAATGGCAGATGTTTGTTGTAGAAAAGGCAATTGGCTTTGGTAAAATTAAAAGTAGGTTTTTTTAATGTGGGTCCTCGTGTTAAGAGTTGCCATCACGGCTCATTGGTTTGGCAAAGCTTTTATGCTGGATGTCCGTCCTGATAGAACTCTCCCTATAATTCGGCTTGAGATCAGCACTAAAATGCACTGGCTAATGCACTATAGGTGTCTAATAGATGTCTGTATATGCTAAGTGGCTACAGGTGTTACCAATAAACAAGGCTGCATGTTTTTTGGTTTGTGGGAGGAAACTGAAGCACCCAGAGAAAACACATGTATGGAAAATATACTCCACACAGAACCAAGGATCTCTGTGCCACCCCAAAACGAAATGTAACCCATCATATTGTTTACGTATACCGAATAATCAATGTTGAGTCACATTATTATCACCCCTCTTTATGAGGTGTGTAGGTCATGAAGGACTTGGTTGGTATATGAGTGGAGGCGTTGAAGACAGTTTACTGAACACTCAAAAATGCCATCAGTAAAAATATTCAGACCTGAACGGGTCATTCTGTTGACCTGTAACGTGCTCAAAGCGATAAAAACAGAACGTTGCCAGATTTTCTTTTCTTTCTTTTGTATTTATTCTGAAACATCCAAACACTTTCCCAACCTTAATCTAAATCCTCATAATAAATAAAGAATGTCATATTTTATCCTTCACTTATGCCGCATAATGATACACAGTTAATTCATGACTCCAGCCATCATTTCATTCTTTCTGTTAAGAAACTCATCAACCACACTTCCTGTTCATGCTTCTGGGTTCTGGCTTAGCCGCAGGCTTATTATTTTCCAGTTAAAACCTTGGTTTGTACTTCTAGTATCCCCATGGGGAGGGGGGGGGTTTGGATGGGGGCACACATTAACATCCACAGACTTCCTATTGGAAGGCAGCCAGAAGCGTTCTGAGCATAGAGTAGTGTGTGTGTGTGTGTGTGTGTGTGTGTGTGTGTGTGTGTGTGTGTTGCTTCAGATTTTTTTCTTTCTTAAAAATCTGATATAATGATGAATATTATACAATCAGAGGTCTTTTAGAGAGCTGGGTCCCTAATTCTCTGTGGCATTGAGTAGGTTTTTTTTTGTAACTCCTAGAGCACTAGGCCGAGGGAGGCATGTTATTGGAAGATAACCAGTTAACTAGGCGCTTGTACAAGGGCGCGTGCTAGTTAGGGTGGTCATCGATCTTCATACCAGCTTTTCATTTCATTCAGCGTTAGGCCTGTTTATGAGCCATTTATCTTTATCACCTGGTAGAGGCTACTGCAGATGTTGTTCTATGTTTGGCATTGACTGTTTAAATAATCCTTGTGCACTTCATTTAAATACAACCCTGTATTAAAATTAATTAGCACAAAATGTAAAAAGCATGACTCTGGTGTTGCTGAGAAAAGTATGGATGCTCCACAATGCATCCATTTGTTACAAATAACATTGGAACTACTGATTGATCGTGATGCGATGGTTTATTCTAAGAGTCTCAAAGCCCAGAGAAGTTGATGCCACATCTTGATGTGGTAAAAGTAGCAAGTAATCAGCTATAGTGACAGTAACTGTAAAAGGGGCTTGACAAAGTAATCCCTATCTTACAGGGTCAGATCAACTATTGATGTATTGATCAGCGAATGATGTTTAGCTTAAGTCTGCATCGTTGGCATATTCATAAGGATTTCTGTAGTTGCTTAAGTTGTGTAATTATAATCATATTTTGCATTTTAGAGGGTGAAAAACGCAAATCTTTTTAAACACCTCAAACATTCTTTATGCATTTGAGAAAAAAACCCTTTCATCAACATTTACATGTTTAAATTGCCAGTTTACATTTTCACAATTCATCAACCACATCATAATTTCTTACTATTTCTTAAATTATTTCTTCTCATTAGTTATTAATAGCTCATTATTAATCCAAACTGCCCCATCTTGTCTTTTTGAAATGCGTTGCAGGGCTAAAATGCAGCCAATCATAGCCTAGCAATGAATCAAAAGTTTTTGAAATTAATTTTTTCTCACTGCCATGCTTTTTCCACACACCACAAAGATTCCTCCACATTTAACCCAATCCATGCAGTGAAGCACACATTTTATACACTAATGAACATACTAGGGGGCAGCAGTGAGCATGGTGGGCAGCCTTAGCTCAAGCTCACCTCAGGGACATTTTGACTCCATCAACTGAATCATCAACCTTCTGATCACCAGGCCGCAACTGCCCCAAGATAAAGGACCTCACTACTGTTTACTGGTTGCAGGTGTTGGGCCCTCGAGTGAGGTCCTTAACCCTAATTGTATAGACTGTACATTGTAACTGTAATGTAAATCACTTTAGATACTGATGCTCAAAAATAAAAGTAAATGCAGGAATGGATGTATGTTAATAAATAAATAAAGTTGAGCATACAAAACGTGTGTGTGTGTGTGTGTGTGTGTGTGTGTGTGTGTGTATGTGCGTGTTTGTACCCTTATGCTTTATGCTTCTAATTTTAATACCCTAGACTATAGGCGCATCAGCAGAAAACATACATTTGCATTCCATATAGACTGAAAGCAAGCGGAGACTTTACACAACACAACAATACTGCGCTATGAATAATTCCATAAAAAATAATGACACGGGTCACAGTCAATACGCAGAGTGTATTCGATTCTGCAAAAGTGTTTATGTTTGTGCATTTTACTGTTTATAGGTGCTGAGTTTAGCTCGCTTACAATTGGCCTGTAAGCAAGGCAAACGGCCAACCAACTTTAGATACTCGAATGCTAAAGACAGCAGTTAAACTAAATCATTAAAAGCTGTTCAGGGAAACGCTCGGCTCGTGTTTTGTTATTGGTATTAATATTAGGGCAGCAGTGGCCTGGTGGTTAGAGAACTGGGCTTGTGATCGGAAGGTTGCCGGATCGATTCAGTTAACAGAGTTAACAGGTCACAGCTAAAGTGCCTGGGCAAATGTGCTCACTCCTGCCCCCTAGTGTGTGCTTACTAGTGATGTTTTACTGCACAGATTGGGTTGAATGTGGCGGAATAATTGTAATAAGTGTTTAAAAGCACAGTGGTGAGTATTCTAGGTTCTATTATTATAATATCTGTTATAGGGTATTATCTGTTATTCGAGTATCTAAATTGTATTTCTATTTTGCTATTGTTATTATTATTATTGTAGTTGTTGTTATTATTGCTTTTTAAATTGTTATTAATATTGTTTTTGTGTGTAAGTGCATATGTGGCAGAGTGGTCCTATCATTTCTATCTATCTATTCTTCTATTCGTTTATCATCCGTTTTCCCATTTCCTGGGGTAGGACGTTAATGTTTGGAGCAGAGTTTTCCATCCGGATGCCCTTCCTGACGACAGTAAGTGGTAGGAACTTGTGAGACTACTGGACAATTTCACATTTCCAATCAACCTAGTGCATGTTTTTGGACTGTGGGAGGAAACCAGAGAACCCGGAGGAAACCCACGCCGACACGGGGAGAACATGCAAACTCCACACAGAAAGTCCCCAGCCCGAACCCGGGACTTAATAATAATAATAATAAATTTTATTTGTAACGCACCTTAAATCTCAAGGTACCAAGTGGACTTCTTGCTGTGAGGCGACAGTGCTAACCACTCAGCCACCGTGCCGCCCCATGTGTTGTAACATATGTACTTATAAATGCATCATTATAAAAAAAAAAGCTTTACTGTTCATGACTCAGTGTTGATGCAGATTGTGGCAGTGCGCTGCGGGTATCTGTCATTAACTTGGGTGTAGGTGTGTTGAGATATCTCAGATCTAAGCTTTCCAAGTGGATGCCAGGGCAGTACAAGCCCTGTCAACCCCCTGGCTCCCCTAAATGTTTCCTAAACAGGCCACCAAGAGAGGTGCTGATCATCTCTCCCCTCCAGCCTAGAGATCCTGTGCTGATGTGGGAGCCTAATCCCTCACCTACTTAAGCCTGGCTTGCTGTTCTTAGTGCTATTGATAATCTATTGAGAGTGGTGTGTGGACAACAGGCTCCGGGAGTCAGCTCTGTGCTTCTCCTAATCACCTTCTAACCCCCCTTGGCCCCGTTCAGCGCCGTTCAATGTACCTGACAATGCGCTTGCTCCAATCTCTTAACCCTGCCAAAATTCAATTTTCCTCTGCCACCAAATCTTCAGGAATTAGTCTCTGCCGGCGCCTGTGATTGACAGGAGAGGAGCTTATGTGTAATTTTGCAAAGCGTTTCCACTGTTCACTGCTTAATATGTTCAGGCTTGTTGGCAGCCCAACCGTCCCTTAAACAAAAACAGCCTGAAGAGCCTGACATAGAGTGCTGTCACAAAGGGTAGGAAACTCTGACCTCATTAAGAAATGGATGCAATGGAATGGCTCTTCTGCTCTTTCTGCGTTGTCACCGTACTGTAATGTTCTCTTCCTCCCATGTTATTTTTTTCTTTGTCCTGATTCATGGTTCATGCCATTGTTAAGACTGTTAAAACTATGTAAACTTTTGTAACAATTGCCTTCCCAAATCAGACCTACTGCACTGCGCCGGTTTATATGCATCTCAGCCGACTGGTGGCAATGCCTTGTTTCCCCACGACTCCACTTGGGCACACAGAAATAATTGTAATGACATTACTATGGCATTACTATAAACACAGTAATGACATTCAATCTCAGAACAGTGCTACCAACCTAGCCAATGTGCTGTCCATAATGTATGTATAAAGGTACTTTTATGTACCGTCTGACTAAATATCATTAAAACGTTGGATACATGATGTCATGCTTGAAGTTAGTTTTAGCATATTAAGTATCCAAGGCAGTGATGTCTTTTTGGTTAAAGTCCTGTGCTAGAGATTGCCACTGTTCTGTCCCTGACACTGGTTTTTAACCCTCAGCTGCTCAAAATAGTGTTTCGCTGTAATAGTATGTTGCTTTTGATAAAAGTGTCTGCGTAATGCCGAAAATGTAACTAAACTCTGGATCTATAGGAACATTGCTGGGTCAAAGTCATTGCCAGTCTCTGAGATGCTTCCTCTATTCATCAGCAAAGCCAAGAGGATCCACAGATCTGTTCCCTCACATGACTCACTTAAAGGTCCCACTTTGAACTTGAAGGAATTTTATGATGCAAGTAAAAACGTCAAGTCTGTAAACAGTTTGATTTGAAAAGCATGTCAGTTAAATGACTGGTTTATGTCCTCTTCTAGGCAAGGACGCTCAGTCGCACCGGATGAGTTTCATGCACAGTTTGGTTGACCTCTTAAAACTTTTATCACCTTTATTTATATTAAGCAAGTACCAAATACTGCATTTGAGACTAGTTAGCTTTGATCTTTTCAGCTAATCCCAGCATGACGCTTTATAACTGTCCCGACTTTACTGTTATTTTTTGGTGTATTATTTATTACATGCTGTCTTTTTCTCTTCTTCTCAATACTCCTCGATGTTCTTGTATTTCCCGGGCTCTTGTTTGTCAGACTAGACCACCCCGGCATTGTGTGCAGCCCTGTGTATTTGTTGTCGTGCATCGGGACTTTGTGGCTCTGTGTGTGTGTGTGGGGGGGGGGGGTGTCTAAGAAAGGTTGTGCACTTTTGAGATTTAGCAGGAATTCTTTGGTGACCCCCCCTTTACCACCACCACCCCCAGGTTGTCTGTCCTTTTTGGAGTGAGGGTGGTTGGGAGAGTTAGGACTTGATCCCTTCACTGCAAATGTTATGTGATACCTGACCCTGTCACCTCTGCATGCACGTTCTTGACTGACTCTAGCTCTCTTTCTGTCTTGTCTCTTTTGCAGAATAATGCAGATCAGGTAGCTTTTCAAGTCGGAGGGGGGCTGTCTGCGTTGGAACAGATTCTTCAGGTAGTCACATCGGCCTCCACTCCCACCGCAGTTCCACGCATTCCACTTAAGTAAGTAACGTCTCTCCTTTAGCCGGGAACAGATTTTTGAAAATAGTTGACCTCCATGTGTTGACATTACACACAGAATACTTTTTGATTTGTATTAGTTGACAACGAATTACTCTGTAAAATTTTATCATAATTTAATTTTATTATTACAGTAATAAAATGTGTAATGTAATCAGTATTGAAATTATTCTTTGACACTCAAAAAAAATACTGATTATCAATTATATGACTGGTCTGATAATATGTTGTATTAAGGTTACAGGTATCTATACATTTTTTATTGGAAAATGTACATTTCAATTTTTAAAAATGTACGTTTTGAATGTGATTCATGCTCTTTGTGTCAAAACACACAATCCACCATGATTATAGCTGATTATAACTGATCTGCTCTTCTGAAACCATGAGTAAAAACTAGTAGACAAAATGATCTAGAAAATGCACACTTACTTTGATTTTTGATTTTTAGTTCCTTCTTTCAGCTGCTTCCACTGATTTAGAACAGCAATAGATATATAAATAGGTAGAAAGATAGATCACTTTATTAATAATTGCCTTTAAAAGTTAAAGGCAGGTATTGCAACAGATCAACCTACATCATACAAAGTATATAAGTTCATTATAGAATAAACAGGGAATCAGAAGTCAGAATCTCAGATGATTACATAATGCATTATTTGATACTGTTTTATGCTGGTTGCTCTTTCTGACACAATTAAGCTGTCTGCATGTTTAATTTTGAACTTTGACAGGAAATCAGAGCACCTGGAGGGAATCCACACCAACACAGAGAGAACATACAAACTTTACTCTGAAAGTACCCATAATACCCCACCTAGGGATCAAATTCAAGACTTTCTTTTTGTGAGGCAACATTGCTTTCCATTTATTAGTATTAATTAGTAATTTAGTTACTAATGACAAATATCACCTGCCATTGATGTTAGAGTGATCAGGCCAATCTAATTAAAAATTGTAATATAAAAAAAATGTTTAATTGGTTAATAAAGTAAATTTGTCATTAATTAAAATAAATTGTAAGTTAAAAAAGTAAATTGTTTAAACAACGTTAAGTTACTCAATTATTGCATATCATGCCCATGACGATAAAACATTTTCCGAAAACCACAAACTGAATATGTTCATATTGGTGCATTTTCTTTATATATGAAGTATTTTTTAGTAATCGGGGTGCAACAGTTATCACACAGGTCAGCTTAATGGTTTATTTTAACATTAAACTGAAATGACTTTAAACATAATACTTGTATTTAAGAAGAACTAGTGTGAATTAGGATGCACAGTGAATATTATTTGAAGTACTACTGGAAAAATTAATCGAACTAAAATCTTAATTAATTAATCCAAGTATTTGATTGTGAATTGAATGTTTCTTATGATTAAAGATCGTAAGTTCATGTGAATTTGGTGTGTCCACATTTGAGTCGACAGCACTTCAACTACTACACATCAAGAGTGCAGTTTATAAAGTCTTTAATGAAAATTAGAATCTAATAAAGTCAGTGTACATTGTTTTGGTACAATATGACCTGGATGTTAATCTGCGGCATGGTGGTTGAAGCCCTGGGTTTGATTCCCAGACAGGATGGTCCAGATTCCTTTCTGTGTGAATTCTGCCTGTTTTCATTGTTTTCCTGCAGGTGCTCAGGTTTCCTCCCACAGTCTAAAAACATGCAGTCAGCCTTATTGGAGGCACTGAATTGTAGCCAGCAGATTGCCTAAACCAGTGCCATGGTTTACTGTGTAAAAACTATGGCAAATCACTACTGCAGATCACAATCTGTCATGGAAAGCCACAAATCATTAATAATATTATTAATAAGAAAATCTTTCTACAATTAGGTTTAAAAAGTTTTTCATTAGTCATGATTTTCAGAACATTCGGTTTGATAGTATGATGTTATATAATGTAAATACTCTCCTTGAGTATCATTATCTGTTCTATTAAAGTCCTACAGATATCACACTTAAATGGAAATATACGTTCGGTTAAAACATTGCTCTGATACTACTTGAGTTAATGCTTTTATCTCTTTTTAAGAGATTAACTTTATAACCTGGACAAACTCTCTTCTCTGTACATAATTAAATAACTCCATCTTAATTGTTCAGACAAGTCCTTCACTTTCCAGAAGCCCTCATTGCCATAAATACAAATGCATAATGAATAAAGATGCGCTCCGTTTAGAAAATAAAAAACAGCTACATTGAAGTTATTTATTTCTTTTTTGCTTGCTGGTGTACAGAAAACACATTTATCCAGTGAGTCAGTGTGAAATGGGAGTGCGGTTTGAATAGTGGCGGCGGACTTTGCGGGTTTGGCCACTAGATAACCTCACAGAGAGGGTTATTTCCACTAGAGAGAGCTCTTAATGGACTGAAATGGCCTCTCTCTCCTTCATTAGCATTTGCTTTTTCCAAATCTTCCCTAATGGAGGAATGTTACTTATATTTATAATGCTTTTACAGTCCATCTAGTGTTTATTGATTTTTTTTTCTCCCTCCTCCCTCAATCTCTCACTCTCCCTTTAAGCTCTTTCTTAATCAGTCATTAATTTCAGGAAAATCTGAGAGGAAGTTGAAGAATGTAATGGATTTGTATGAACTTGAGTGAAGTTTGTGAGGAGGGTAGATCTGCTTCGAGCTTCATTAACCTGCATGTGTGTTTGTGTATACCGGCTTTGTGTGTGTATGTGGGTGTGCGCGTGTTTGTGCACTGGCTGGCCCGGCCGATCAAATACTTCCGCCGCTCTGTCCCGCTTGTTTTGAGAGATCCGCTTAACAGGATCGGAAGGAGGCCCAGATCACTGAGGCACGTCTGTCATTCTCTCTGCTCTGCTGCAATCACACTCTGAAGTGCCTCTTCTGTGAGGATTAAAGAATGTCCTCATCTTCACCTCCTATCGGGGCTGAATCACTCCTCTGTCTCGGCTTGTTAGCCGTCCGGGTTTTCCTGGGTAACCGCGAGCAATGAAATATCCACCAAAATAAAGCGGGAGTGTGGGGTTTCTTGTAATAATAAGCAAGCGAGAAACTTCTTTAAGGTTAAAACTCTTCTCGTGTTTGTCTAATAAAGTATGAGCAGTAACCTGTCGGAGAAATCCCTGCAAAAATGCAGTTTGCTATCAATCATGAGTTGCCCTGTTTTGGGTTATCTGAGTGTCTCACACAAGACGAATGGCTGTAGAGGTTGTAGGGAGCGCACTGAGATTGACCAGGCCAGACAGTAGTCCTGTGAATGGCCGTCTTGCCACTTCTGCTTCCTGTATTTGCAGGGTAAAGATTAGAACAGGAAAGACTATCTGTGGATGTTTTATTTGCTCTTTTATAATCCAGTTATTAGCGAGTACTAGCTACAGGATAGGCTTATTAATTGAATTTTTGGAGTTGAAGTTGCTGCTGCTGGGTCCTGACCTGAGGTCCTTCGTTTCTTGATTGCTTGCTTTCTATTCTGTCGCATATTGCTTTAAATAAATCTGATAAATGCATAATTAGCAATCAAAATTTCAGTTTACATTGCATCAGTGTTGTTGCAGCAATACAAATATTTACATTAATTAATGAACATAGTAATGATTTTATTCCTCCCCTTTTTTGGCTGCTCCCGTTGTGAGTGACCACATCAAATCATGATCTGCATTATTGCTTTGGCCTCATTTAAACACCAGATGCCATGTCTGTACCTCTAAGACAATTTGATGTGTGCAGTTTACCTGACTGCATGTTTTGGGTCATGCAAGCTCCACACAGAAAGAATCCTGGGTTCTTTTTCTGTGAAGCAACAGTTAGAGCAACCAATTTAATGTAATATGATAGTTTTGTTTTAGTCTAGTAATAGCGAAGTAACAAAATAAAAGGTAAAAAGCATCAATTGCACGTCAAAAGTCGAATATGCTATTTTAAATATACATTGACACTATTTGGATGGTAAATCTGTATATAAAAATAATAAGCAAACCATTAAGGGACAGTGTAGCCTAGTGGGTAGAGCGTTAGGCTGGAAACCCAAAGGTTGGGGGTTCAAAACCAGGCTCTGCTACACTCTGCTACACTGTTGGGTCCTTGAGCAAGA
>JAOTRQ010000006.1:2193605-2206959 GCA_028565875.1 Hoplisoma paleatum | reverse complement strand
TGGGCTCATCCAAAACATCCAAATGAAAACATATCTGATGTAGAGGTTTAAAAATGTGAACTACACAAGTAAGGTAAAATACTGAAGTTAACATTGCTTTAACATTAGACATTAGAGTTCCGCTAATCCGCAATGACGTTAAAGTTTTCAGCTTTTACGACATCAATGGGATCTGCTAACTGTATTCCGTTTGGTTAATAATAACATACCTTTAATAAATCAATTGTAAATTACCCAACATGTTAACTCGAACACTTTGGTGTCATTATTCAGTCTGATGTTTACTATTTGTCACAGTTAGCCTTTAAGGCAGACATTGCCATAAGCCTCTTACACTTTTTAAGCTTTCATATCTGTAAAAAGGCTTGACAAGATACAACACTATCCATTATTAGAACAGGCTATGACATAAGCGCTTATGCACTAATCATTCTTCCTCATCTCAGCTCCATAATGGAACTAGATTGAGACGCTTACCCCCACCGCATTGCTGGTTTATCTGTTTACTGTAATGCTGGCATATTGATCGCCTCCTTTCAGATAAGCTGAGTGATTTACAAAAAAGAACAACTGCGGAGATGCTGCCTGAATATTACACCCCTGGGAGGAGAATTCCATCTTGTTAGCATTACATTAATGGGCTAATTCCAGTGTGAGGCTCCGTTAATGTCCCTGTGCTGCTCTGCGGCTCAGAATGGAGGGTTGGTCTGCTGGGGAGGAAATGGGGGTCGAATGTCTGGAGCAGGAAGGTCATTAGTATGGTCAGCACGCTGGACGTTAACCGGCCGATGTACTGTTAATTTCTACAAGATGTACAAATGAGTTTACGGTTAAATTTTAGTCTTCTGTTTTACCATTTAAAAACGGTATTGTAAAAATTACAGAACCTTTCAACAACCGGGTTTATTTTGGGCTATTTACAGTTCCTGTGTAACCCAATCACAGTTCATCTCATGAAAAGCAAGCAGTTGTGGATCTGAAACGCTAAAGTTCCCTCACTCAATCACACTTTTTGTAGCTTACTGAGAAATTTACTACATTATATTCATCCTTAAACTCGAGTTGTGTCCCAAACTGGACACTTGCACACTTTGAGCACATTGTTTTAATGTGTCCGAGAAATACAATGAAATGGATGGTGCATGTCTAACAGCCAAAAGTCCAGTGTAAAACGATGGACGCTACACACACTAAACCGACGACGGGTCTTTTGATCGGTTAACTGTGGCTAAAGGTGAATCAGAAGTGGATACAAATAAAAGAAAAGATTCATTATGCAATTATTATGTACCGCGATCAAATGTGAGGCCGGAATTTAGTGTTTTGTTTGAGACTATAAAGCACTAAGAAGTAAGTGCTCAGCACACACTACTCGCTAAATTACTGTACATTTGTATGTAAGTGTATGCAAGTTTAGGGTGATTACTGTTTTTTATCACTGAGTTTCAAACTTTCAAACACAAACTGCATCACTATTCTACTTATTTTTAGTACCATTTTCATTCCTTCAGAATTTGTTTTTGGTTAAGCCTGTTACGGAAAATCATGAAAATATTTTTCTATTTTAAGCTTTTTTGATATACAGAAAGGTGGAAATTGTGACAATAAAACTGCTATTTTTTAATTATTTTTTAACCTTGTTTATTGCTGCTACATCTTGATTTAACTTTTATTGCTTTTTATTGTTTTCATTGTGGCACTTTGAGATTTATTTTAATGTAAGGTGCGTTACAGGGCGGCATGGTGGCCTCACAGCAAGAAGTCCCGGGTTTGATCCCTGGGTCGGGCTGGGGACTTTCTGTGCAGAGTTTGCATGTTATCCCCATGTCAGCGTGAGTTTCCTCTGGGTACTCCGGTTTCCTCCCACAGTCCAAATACATGCACTAGGTTGATCGGAAATTTGAAATTGTCCAGTAGTCTCACAAGTTCCCACCACTTACTGGTGGTTGTTGTCACGAAGGGCATCCGGACGGAAAACTCTGCTCCAAACATTAACGTCCTACCCCAGGAACTGGGAAAACGGACGATAAACAAATAGATAGACAGAGATAAGGTGCATTACAAATAAAATGTATTATTATTATTATTATTATTAAAGATCAGTTACTACTCCTAATTTCTGTTTTATTTGTTCTGTTAATATTTGCTGTACAACTAAACAACTTGACAAAACAGCATAACCACTGACAGGTTATGTGACTATCACAGCAACTAGTCGTGAGTGGGCTATATTAAAAAGCGAGTGAACGTTTTATTTATTGAACTTGGATAAATGGGAAAGTTTAACGGTTTTGGTGAGTTTGACCAGGGCCAATATACAGGCGAGCTTTACATCATAAGCTACAGTCAGGCCCAGTTTTATAAATCTAAAGTTTGCTCAAGATCATTTTGCGTACTTCAGGTTGCTCTGGTCTGATTGGACCAAGATTGAGGTCTTCAGTGCCAAGTAGTTTGGTGATAAGTTTGC
The DNA here is from genome assembly GCA_028565875.1 of Hoplisoma paleatum. Classification (NCBI taxonomy): domain Eukaryota; kingdom Metazoa; phylum Chordata; class Actinopteri; order Siluriformes; family Callichthyidae; genus Hoplisoma; species Hoplisoma paleatum. The sequence goes on along the minus strand of JAOTRQ010000006.1, from coordinate 2,204,492 downwards.
ACAACCTCAAGATCCTGGTGGTGCAAGCATGGTGGTGGTAGCATTATGTTGTTGGGCTAATTCTCAGTCAAGGGACTGAGTCTATGGGAGTCCACGTCTATGGGAAGATGGAGGACACATTTTAGCTGAAAAAAAGCCTCTGCTCGTCCATCAAGGATTTTAACCTAGATCATCATTTCATTGACAGAACAACCCCAATCACATGACCAGGAAAATCAAGGGCCAGGTTTAAGTGGGAACATATTTAGATGTTCCAGTGGTGTAGTTTCCTGAGTGAAACTTGTGGATCAAAGTGTGAAACTGTTCTTGGTTTGTTGCAGTGCATTTCACATGTCCAGGCCCACCTATAGTCCAAATTTAACAATGCTTATTTCCCCGTAAAGTGGGAAAATCTGCAGGGCATGATTGCTGCGCAATCATCACAATTGCTAATTATTTTAACGTGATCTTTTGATTTTGATTTGTTTTAAAGAACGTTTACTGCATTTGAATGTTTATAGACTGAGAGATAAAATATTGTTTGTAGCTCTTTTTTTTGAGTGTCTCTCATTCTGGAAACAAGTCAAGTCAACTTTATTTCTATAGCGCTTTTTACAATAGACATTGTGTCAAAGTGACTTGACAAAATACCTGACCAACATATACAGAAACCCCTGTTGAGCAAGCCGAGGGCAACTGTGGCAAGGAAACTCCCTAAAAATTACGGGCAGAAACCTTGAGAGAAACCAGACTCAACAGGGCCCATCCGTCTTGGGTAGTCTTGTACGAAACAGTCACATAAGGCAGGAGCGAATGAGTGCTGGATCCCGGGAGACAGGGCACAAGAGCAGATAGATTAAGCTTTGAAGTGTCTTTTTGTCTCATTCTTTTTCACCTCTTCCCTGTAGGGTGATGAGAGTGTGGGTTTTTTTAACTTGGCTGTTTGCCTAGTTTGGAGATCTGGCCCCCTGTCTGTTATAAGGGTTCCTTTACATGACCATGAAAGTTGGGATTTGGATGGTGGCTGTCAGCACTGTCTCAAATACTCGCAAAAAGAATATAATTAAGTCACAACTATTACTTGTAACAAGCACACACACACACACACAGAGAGAGAGAGAGAGAGAGAGAGCTGGTCAGTACTAACCAAATTTTTGCAAAGAACTCCCTGGAAATCAGTTCTTCATGAAGATATTTAAAACTTTTAGAGAGGTCAGCAGGTCTGGTAAAAGGCTTGGAAATGGAGAGTGCTTTTGCGAGCGCCGGCTCAGTGTTTCAACATCCTGTTCCGTCTCACTTTCCGAGTGCTATGATGGTGCCACACGACTTAATAGTGCCTAGTGAAGTTTTTTATAGCAAGTGTGCTTTATTTCAGGCTTTCATTATAAAGCACGTGTGTGCTCTCGCGTATGCATGCCGCTAGGTGCGTGGCGGAGAACCCGAGGCTTATGCCCGGCCGCTCGCCGAAAAAACGGGTGAAATGGATGTCTTGGAAGGAGTCTCGATATCGGAAAAGATCAACGGCAGAATCAAATTAAATGTCATTTGGATTGCAGTGAAAGAAAGGATTGTTTGACAAGTGCTAGGCGAAGGATTTGCTCCTCAGCTTCTCGTTTTGGCTCCAGCGTTTTCTTTCCCTTCAGACCCCCCTCTTTTTTTCCACTTCCTTTCCAAAAACAGGTATTGCAGCCAGGCTGAATAGTTGTTCAGATTTCTGTGTTTTGCGTACGTCAAGCCTGACTGGACGTATAGGAGAAAGGGGGGAGATTATATTGTGAGATTGGGAAATGTGAGCTCCTGGCTCAGGTCAAGCTATTTCCTGGTTGATAACCTGGTTACAAGGGGGTGCAGAAAATGATCTTTACATGTTGCTGCTGCTTATCCACCATAGATTTTCACTTTTGGGTCATTCGTGGTTTCTCGTCGTTTTATAAAGCGGATTTTGTGGGGGTTTTTTTAAATGACAAAATAGGATTTGTATCGATTTAGATTACGAATGGGTATGTTTTATGTTATAAGTGGTTGACATTTGTGTGTTCCATTAACAGTGTTTATTTATTTGACACTCTTCACATTCCAATTCATTTTGGTTTTGCCTACAAAATAATCAAATCCCATAATCGGCTATAATAATAATTTATACTATCCAAGTTTGCAGTCACACCCGCACCTTTCTGTCTTCTTCAGCTTTCCCGTTTAACTTTCCTTCTGTCCACCTATTTGGGTGTTCATCTATGTGTGTGAGGGTAATTTTCCTCTTTCTTTCTGGAACAATGTCACAATCCATATCTGTTCTATAGAATGTTTTTTCTTCCTTTAAATGCCTAAATAAAAATCTCCTTAAGCTAGCCTACTACCAATCGTTTGAACTTGGTTGGTCTTACTTATATTTGTCAGGCATATTTTTGGTGTACTTATACAAGAAATCTAGTTTTGCTTGCTTTTGTTAAGTGTTTTTGTTGTTGTTGGGTGTTTTGAAACGCTCCGTAATGTGTATGTGTGCATTTTATTTTAGTCAATTGGTTACTTTTTGCCTTATTGCGAGTGGCACTACAATGCATTGGCTTATGCATCCTAGATGCTACGTATCTATAGGACAATTTATTATGTCCAGTTAACTTGACTAACATGTCTTTGGACTGTGGGTGTAAACTGAAGGACTGTGGAAACCCCCACAGAACAAGTCGATATGGATTGTCTTGGCTAGGCTGCTGAAAATGATCTTTACATGTTGCTGCTGCTTATCCACCATAGATTTGCACTTACGGGTCAATTGTGGCCTAGACCTTCTTGCTGCAAGTCGACTGTGTCTAAGTCTACTGACCAAATTGCCATACAGAGATGTTTACTAACAAAAGGGGTATAAAATCTGTTTATAAAGTCTCTGATTATGTATTTAATTACTTATTATTTTCTTAAGACTTCATTTATTTGGATTTTTGGACTGAAATGATCTATCCAAGGCAACGGACAATGACACCCATTTTTTCCCTGTATACCAGTTTGCATGTTCTCCCTATATCTGCATAGGTTCACTCCTCCCATAGTCCAAAAACATGCAGGTAAGGCAAATTGAAGATACAAAATGATCTATAACGATCGTTTGATAACGAATGAACGTCAACTATAGTGTAAAACATGACGTTAAAAGCTAAATATTTGCTGCTTGTATAAGGATATTCCCCGTAGATTTCAAAGTTTTGGGGGGCCCAAAGGTCAGGTGGTAACCAGCCAGCCATCAGGCCACCCAGGCTTGAATAATAAGGAATATGCCTCACGGGCACGATGTGCACCCGCGAGTACAAGGGTGCGAAGGTGTGACCACGGTATGCTATCTCAAGCTTTTGTCTCAGCAGGCTAATCAGGAGTTTGGTCTACTCAGGTGTCTGAGGTTAAGCTGGTTAGAGTAGGTGAGGAGATTACAGTGCTCTTTATCTGCATCCCTATCTTTTGCTCTGTATTCCTTATACCTTCTTCTTCATCATGCTCTACATCTCTAAAAGTCTTTCTCTTTCTTTTTGTTTCTTGCCCTTTCTCACTCAGCACGCCCCTCCTCTCCCTCCTCTTCTATACTCCGTCAGTGTAGGGTACCTCTGGAACTTAATCCTATGTCTACAAGATAAGGCTTCATTATGGGCAGATTAACAATGCGCCTGTTGTGTTTGGGGGCAGCCCACAGTCTGGTGGCAGAATGGGCACTGCTTTTTGAGTGTTGTCAGAGTGGCATTCTGACAGAAATTTCTCAGTGCAGGAATGTTTCTTTTAAAAACGGGTAGTACATATGGGTCAGCGCTGCTTTCCTCACGAGTAATACGATAACGGCTAAAATGCCACTGAACGCAAATTTCTCATCAGGATCTTTGACATGGGCTGTCATCGCTAGGTAAAGGTGGTTAGGATGGTGTATATCGACCTGGCTTTGTTGGAAAAAAACCTAGCTCAGTGAAATTTATAACCTAATAACAGCCATTTTTTGTGCCTGTGGGAGGGATGTCATCTGGGCTTTTTGGCCACTGTACAGTCTTACCCTGTCAAAAACTTGGCAACGGCACATTGGCCTCACAGCTAGAAGGGGACCTCCTTGAATTTGTCCCAAAGTGGTATGGTCCAGGTCTATTTCGTGTAGAGTTTGCATAGTCTTCTCATTTCAGTGTAAGTTTCCTCCAGGTGCTCCGGTTTCCTACCCCAGTCCAATAACATGCAGGTGATGGGAATTGGAAATTGTCCATTAGTTTGATTTGAACTTGTGTTCTGATTCAACTTGTAATGAGTTAATATCAAATGTCGCGTGTCTGTCGTGAATGTAGCCAAAAGCATAAACAAATAAACAAATCAAGACACCTGACTTGCATTTGTTGATTTTGTGGTAGTGCCGGAGGCGTGCATATAGCACGAAAATAGCATTTATATTTACACTTATCCAGATAGAAGCACTCACAGAAGTGTTTCTATAGTAAACAATAACATGTTATAGTTTCAAAAATATGAATCTGTAGATTGAGAACCAGTGTGTTTGTTTTTTGTTCATTAAAGAGTAAAGAGGCAAATTTTAGTTGTATTTTTTTTTATAGAATACATATATATGTATTACACACTAGTGAACACACAATAGGGGGCAGCAGTAAGCGCACATGTTCTGCCTTCGGCGTGTTCTGCTGCCATAGCCACTGCACCCGTGGAGCAGTTAGGGTTTTTCAGTCGTAAACTGTTGACCATCGGGAATCAAATCTGCAACCTTCTAATCACAAGTCCAGTTCTCTAACCACCAGGCCACGGCTGCACCATAATGCATATGAACACAACATAAATACATATGCACATTAGTTATTATAATTATGATAATAATATAGATAGGTAGAGAGAACACTTTTTAATCTACATAATAGATGTGGGATATAAAAATATAAATTATAACATATGGAAATATATATGCAGATATATTTTATTGGTAGGCACACCAAAAATGATTAGTCACACCAGTTTAGTTTAGCTTGTTAAGTTTTATTTATTTTCCTGCAAAACATATGGAAAAGTGTCACCGGTTCTTTTAAGAATATTTTAAGTGTGCAATCTTTAACTGCAATAAATTTTGTTTAGGCAGGAGGTATTGGAGTATTAACCCTAGCAAGAATGTCCGTCCACCAATCATCCTGCAACTCAAACCAAACTCCCCCTTCCACTTAGTATTTAGTATTTTAAGGACAACATGAGATGTTTGGACTGACTAAGGTAGTTTGTTTCATCTCTAAGGTGTAGGTACAGAGAAAAGTCTCGATGCTCATTTTAATAGCATCAATAGCAGTGATGGGCACAGGTAATAAAGAGCAAAGCGGGAGAACAATGCATCTCTTGTATAATCATTTTTTAAACAATCTTGACAAGGCAAGTCATGAGATTTTTTTAAACAGTCTATTAAAACATGAATATTGAGTTGAAATGGAATAAAGTCAGATTGATCATGTATTATGATACACTGATTGGGCAGCCAGGGTAGAGGGTTGAATTAAACTATAGAATAATTACACTTTATTTCTCAGAGGGTCAGAAATGATCACTTTTTTGTCCACTGTTCTGCAAGGTTTTGTCACCGAAGTAGCAGATGACTCTTGCCTGTCAGTTTTGCGATCGCTTTTTGTAACTCAGCACAGCAGTGAAATTTGTGTCTAGTATGCATGTTGGTCTTTGTTGTCATAATGCCCGTAATTGCTCCAAGTTTGTCGGAGCTTTATGCAAGCTCTGGGAGTAACTTATGGGCTTTAGGCCATCAACGGTTGTTTTGGCCTATAATGAGATTAGTGTAAAGAAATTAGTAGTGTGCTCTTTAATCTGCTGTTTAACCGTGTGAGCCACCTGAGGGCTGCCCTGTCCCACCGCTACATTCCTTCCTACAAACCATCCTATAGAAGGAATCAGATAACCTACTCTTCTGCAACTTTGTAAATGTGCACCAAGATCAGGTTCATCATGCATTTTGTATAGGTTTCATTATATCAGCCTTTCTGAGCCAAGCCAGCCTGAAAAAATACTTTAACTCAGTTCATTTCATATTTGATTGATTTTTATTTGTTGCCAAAATGGCTAGGGTAGAGGAACACATGTAAGAATTGTAAAGAATGTATTAAGGTGACGTGTAGCAAATATAATATTTTTTATTTACCACCAGTTATTAGACATCAACAGACGAGCAAATAAAACTTCTTGTTCACAATTAAGAGTGCATTATTTCCAGATTATATATGGAATATGTAATGTTTATATACATAAACAATATATTTCATTGTTTACTGGTTTTAAAATGAATGGGTTTGTGTGTGATCAAAATTTGAGTTGTTTTATTCTTTTAACTAGAATTAGAGTAAAATAAATTATCACCATTTAATTTTGATCAGACTCATCAACACATACCCAGAAATGAATTGTTTAGAAGTGATTATTATTTTACCAAACCTGCACAATGCATGATCTGAAAAATCAGATGCAATCTGAAAGTTATATATATATATATACAATAAATAATTGTGTATAGTTGTGTGCTATAAATAATTTTTTCAAATACCCAATGAAGGGTCAAAGTTGTATGTCATGAATTAAATGGTTTTAAACACATGTATTCATATGTTGCTTGTAAGAAGAAATTCTGCTAAACCAGTTTTAGTTCTCTGTCTGTTGTCTGATCTGCTAATATGTTGATTCCTACCTTCAAGCTTTCAGTCCAGTACTTGAGAAGCTGACGTGAACCCTGACACCTTTAAGCCTGTCATTCAATCCAAGTCTGGACATGTGACACCACCACCTCTTTTAAAAAATCTATATGGATTTACCAAATGTCTTAACAAGTGCTTCTTACATGAAATAACTCAATGATGTTAGTAATTATTGTAAATGATTTTTGTTGTTGTTGCGGTGGTGATTCCAGGAGGAGGAAATTAATTAGACATTGAAGTATGTCCTTATAATGACTGTATGATATTGGACGTATGGGACATTGGGAGCCTTGTGGTTAATGTTTTGGTTTATCAATTGAAAGGTTTAGCGTTCTACTTTCAGATCTGCAGTCACTGTTTAATTACTGAGCGGGACCCTTTACACTCTTAGCTTCAAAGCGGTCATACAAACGCTGACCCTGAGACTAAGCTCAGCTTCCAATAAAGCTGGGATACACAAAGAACGAATGTTGTTGTACTGTGCAGCTGTATTTAAGCCTAGAATATAATATAGAATAGAATGTGGTTAATGTTATTCTACTCTATTAAGATAGTAGGACTTGAGATAAACATTTAATGTAACAAAATCGGGAAATTAAATTTCAATCATCTTAAAACAATGTCCGAAATCTTGATCAGAAACACTTTAGTGAAAATGTTGCACAATGTATTTCACTTATATCGCCTCACAAAAGGTAGAAGTCCTTGGTTTGATTTCTGGGTAAGACAGTAACAGAGCTTTCTGTGTGGAATTTGCATGTTCAAGTGTCTGAGTGGGTTTTCTCACACAGTCCAATAACATGCAGTCAGGTTAACTGGAGATATTGAAATTGTCCCATGTGTGTCTGCGTTAGTGTATAACCTGCAACAGAATGGCAACCTGTTTAGATCTTCAGTGTATTCGTCCAGTGTGTGTCCCACTATGACGTTAAATAGATCCTGTGGTGTTGGTTCTGCGTTTATTATTTTAGAATATTTGTCACAGTCTGAGTATTTTCCTTTGGGGGGGGGGTTAAACATTGTTCATTGAGACGTGGATTATCGTTTCTTAGTTGTGTGATTCAAAAACGCTATCTGGTATAACTCCAGCAGTGAGAACATGTCATTTGAAAGTATCTTGGTACCTCAATTGGCAACATGTTGGGTTTGATTCCCAGATGAACCCATCAGGGTCGTAGATGCAGCTGTATGTTATTATGTGCAGGTTTCCTCCAGAAGCTCCGGTTTCCTCCTCATGCAAGTGTGGTGACTCGGAGATACTAAATTGTCCATGACTTGAGTTTAGACTTGAACTGATGAATCTTGTGTAGCCGGTGTGTAAAACACGACGTTAAAATCCTAATAAATGAATGCGGTGCAGGTGAACATAATAATTTAGTTCACTTTAGAATCTTTTCATTTATACAAAACCAAAGTGAATGTGAATCTACAATCAGGGCTCTTTTTCCCCATGGAAAATCAGTGAGTCAGATGTGGTGCTGGTCGGCTGCCCAGAGTGCACAGTTCGGAGGGGATCTCATGTTTCTCTCCCCGTTTACTGAACAGAGCCTGCAGTATCACTCCACTCACCCATAACCATCTCTGCCTCCCTCCCCTTCTGTCTGTGGTTCTCTTTCACTCCTCAATAGATAGCATTCTATCAGTGCAAAAGAAACACTACACTGTTCTTACTCTAGCAAATCAATGTTCCATGTGCTCACCGAGCGAGTGATTTTTAAACATCGTACATAAATAGAAGCACGTCTCGGTCAACACGTTAGTCGAAACGTTTATCGCTAATTCGTCCGAGGTGAAAATGTGTCGATTAATAACCCTGAGCATACAAAAATGGTTCACTGGATTTTATAACTAACAGCAATGGAGCGGTTGAAAAACTGCAAAGCTTAGAATGATGTTTGGAGCAGTTGGATGCCTTCCCAGGAGTCTCGTCAGATCGCTTCTTTTCTTCCACTGTACCCGGCTGACGCTTTTACGCCACTATGCAATAGCCGCATCGCTATCTTTCAGATCTGCCCGTCGGCGGTTTAAATATACACTCCAGCTTTTGTCTGCTGGAGGAAGTTATCGACAAGGCCAAGACGGCCGTGGCTCGCCATTGCTATTTTTATTTTCTTAGGCCAATAAGGATCGGCTGAAAACGCCGAACAGATGGCGACGGTTGCTCTACGTATCAAAATGTTTATGGCTGGGAATAAACACAGCCTACTTTAAACCGGCAAAGTCAGATTCCTTTCGTCCACACCACAGATAGGGCCCCGCCACTCTGCTTTGGGTTAAAATATACAGTTGTCAGAAAATATTAACTGATGAAAGGAGGGAGTGGGGTGAGCGGAGGAGCCGCCAAACCTGGAGTAGTGTGACTGGTCACTTATCAGCAGCATCAATCTTCTCTCAGGCTGGTGTGCAGCAGACATTATACAGCGGACTGACTGACTGCTGACTGACCTACAGGCGCTGATGGGTAGTTTCTTATCTCTGTATGGGGAGAAAAAGATGTAAAAAAGAAGAATAGGATTTTGGTGCAGGGGAAGACAGAATCAGGGTTCGAGTGAGTGGGAGGGGAAACGCAAAACAAGAAAAATTGTCAGAATGATTGAGTAGTCCGTTTCTGCTAGTTACTCTTGTTAAGGTAGTAAGAATGATGTTTCTTTATACGTCTAATCTCTGAAAAGGGCTTGGACTATTCGATGAAACTATTTTATATTATAGAGCCAGAAATCAGAAAAATATGGGACTGTATTGAAAATGCAAATAACTACTTACTAAGTAAATAATTTACTTTGATTTCTTTTCATCACTGTTATTTACACACCTCAGCTTTAAAATCTGTGCAGTAAAACACATATATACACGCACTACTGAACAAACACTAGGAGCAGCTGTGAGCATACGTGCCCAGTGTGGTTGGCAGCCCTACCCACTTCACTCGGGGAGCACTTGAGAGTTGCTCAGTTGCACTTCACTCATGACCCGTGAACTCTTAGAATCAAAACCAGCAAACTTCCGACCACAAGCCCAGTTCTATAACTGCCCCCTATGTATCATATCGTATTTCATATCACAGTTTTTCAACGTTTTAGCGTTCCATTGAATTTTCTATTGAAGAGAGAACTGAAGTCATTAATTGTTGCAGCTTTACGAGTTAAATCTTTGTCCTCGATGAATGTCTGTGGTTGCTGTTATCTAATTTTAGTAAATCTTGTATCATATCTTTTCAAAACGTGACAGATACTTATTTTGTCTAAAAAGCCACAGTGTTGAAGAGTGTACAGAATGAGACCTGGTATCGTAATGCTAATGTAACAAACGATAATAGCGGAATGTCTTTCTGTGAAGTCTCCATATGTACTTCATGCGAGCATTACTTTAACACTTATGTATGTCAATGGCACTGATACACACCTGTGTGCTTGTGATGCTCTTTTCTCTTAAATCTTTTCAGAGTAGATGAAACATCTAAAAGGTTGTGTAAATGTTATGTAGAGTTTGCCCAAGTGTCTTAGTCATCATTGGTTCATCTGCAAACACTGTGGGTGATGGGCATTCCAAAACTGAATCTAATGTTTGTTTCAGGTCTCTGAGTGCCGTCGTGAACGTGTATTACCTGGCGTGCCTCGGCTGCTACAGCAATTGCTTTTACGTCCTCTACAGCAACAAAATTGCCCCCCTCATGGACCTCCTCCTGCACCAACTAACGGTAGGCCTATTAGACATGCTGCGTGTTTTCCCGCAGAATCTTGATTTGCTTTTTTATTCTGAAGAACCCTCGTTACCCTTACTGTCGTGATGACCCCGTGATGAGCTTTTATCTAGTCCTGTTTAGTGACATTTCAAAATTGTTTCTGTTTTTACTCAGTTTGCTAGAGCAAACTCATCCCATCAGCCAGTCTGAGATCAGAGCCAAAAGGAAGCGTCATACATACAACATCCATGCCTAGTTTACATGACTCATTTAGAATTCTGGGAAAGTACAGCTTCCAGACCCCAACTTCTTTTTGATAATGAAGTGGCGTTCTCTCTGGTCAAGGAGTATAAACTTTTATATTAACGTTTTGTTTGCAAATATTAACATTTAGTTATTATCTGAAAGATTTTTTCGTTGTTTTGTGCCTGTGCGTGCATGTGTTTGTGTGTGTGTGTGTGTGTGTGTGCGTGCGTGCGTGCGTGCGTGCGTGTGTGTGTGTGTGTGTGTGTGTGTGTGTGT
>JAOTRQ010000006.1:2167080-2180759 GCA_028565875.1 Hoplisoma paleatum | reverse complement strand
CACACACACACACACACACACACACACACACACACACACACACACACACACACACACACACATATATATATATAAAGTAAAGTGGAAATACGTACTTACCAGTGTTGGTGTTTGACATAGAAGTTCTACCAAATGCCTGGTGTAAACATTATCGTGCAGAAATGATAGATTTGAGAAATCCTCTTGCTACCATTTTTCAGTTACCAGGTGTAGAACTTACATACTACTTTTGTACTACTTAAATAAAATAGCATTTATTCCTGAATGCATATTCCAATACAAGCGGGCTTCCGATACAGAGATCTCGAGATGTCATGGCTGCTGCTTGCAGTAGATGATGTCGTTCATTTTTTTAATAGAAGCTTCCATTGTGAAGCACCTCCAAGTCTGAAGCCAAGGTTATGATCTCAAAACATAGTAAGCTATTCAGACAGGAGATCTACCCCTAGTGTATCCCAGTGTCTTGTTTACGAATGATTAAAAGTAGGATCGTTTTTGGGTAATACATCAAGATGTCAAAATGAGTTTTGAGGGCAGTGGGCGTACTCTTCATGTATGGTAGAAGAGTGCAGTTGTCTGCTTCATCTTTAAATTGAGTGTTTGTTTTTAAGATTTTAAAGTCATCGTTCACACTTTTGGTTACATTTATGATGACTACTTATGACAAAACGATTACTCATTACACAAGGTCCATTATTTCACAAGCTTGTTTTCAACTCAGACATGGACAATTGTGTATTTCCAAGCTGCATATCTTGTGTCTGTATGTTTTTGGATTGTTGGGGTAGACTCATGCAGACAAGGGGAGAAAAGGCTTAGATCAACCCAGGACTTTGTTGCTGTAAGGCACCAGTGTAACTTATTAGTTATTGTCATGGTGGCATGATAGCTAAATATGTATTGTGCTGACAAGGAACATGGACTAAACTGTTGGTTTAAGTATGGCATATTTGCCCGAATCACTGGAAATTAATATGTAAATATTCTTAAATATGCAACCAAGCGTCTTAAATGTGTTCTGATGAAACTTATTGTATCTTAGCATAAATGTAAGAAAAGATATTAAACCCCAATAAATACATAAATCAATACATAGTCATTGTCAAAATCATATACCCATCATGTTAATATATTTTGAAAACACTACAACCGTTATCGAGATGTGATTAAAACTGATCCACCAGCACTAACATGAGGATTAAAACACAACCATGCACCTTTTCTTAATGCAACACAAAGCATTAAACACAGGGCGTTAAATAATGCATTGCACTGTGCCAAGTCTTCCTTCTGTGTTTGGACTTAACATGAAAGCCACACATGAAGATGGAAGTTCACAGGCTATGACGTTCCACATGTTACTCCGGTTGACAGCGACATGGCCTGTGACAGCACTACACTCCCTCTCTGGTTATGTGGCTCTCTTGAGGATTGACCACTATGATGCCCGGCCACACGGGTGGGTCGGCCTGCCAGCAATTTATAGGCTTATTACGGATTCTAATTTAAAACATTCGTGCTGTTAATTAAAACAACTGTCTTTCTTTTTTATGGCGGTTCAGTTCTCCTCCGACACTCAAATCCAATTTAATTATTTTGATGTACGTAATTAGCATTCGTAGGCCATTGTTGGGCTGATTTGCATATTATATTGGATAATTGAATGAGGACTGAGGATTGAATTAATGTGAGGAGTGACAGATGATTAGGCTTTGTGCTTAGACCAGGGAGAGTTAACACAACAACCAGACTGGGAATTACACATTTTTGCATATTCATTTATCCTCAGTCCACTTTACTAATTTGAAAACTGCTCCATGGCGATTGCTTTAAACTGTCCAGGATATAGGCTGGTTGTTTATGTCACGACTTGGCGGTGCTTCGTTTTTACTATTAAAAACAGACCCTGTACTATCAGGTTAATAGAGTATTTCAGTAATCTCATAGATTATTCCAGATTCATGTTAAAGTCTTATAAACATTTAATTTCGGTAGGTTATATTGTGTGACATGGGATGTTAAAAATCTGCACAGTCCGTGTCTTCAGTGAGAGCTTTGCAGTTTGGCAAGGACTCCTGGACCGATGTCTGTTCGTGGACTCGTGCAGTATAAATGATGTGGGACTTTTGCCTGGGCTATGGCTTTTCTCAGGCTAATGTAAGCACAAGCTGGACTCAAAGGCAGTGCTGACCCCAGGACTGCTGTCTGACTCGGGCTGCTGATACAGTGCCAGCTCATTTGCCTGTGTTTACATGTGTGTGTCTGAGAAATACTACAGCTTATAACACAGCACCGGCTTTGAAGGATTGCTATGGTGTGCATTCCTTTAGACCGAGCTTTTGAGTGACCTATATCCTGAATGGGATGCTGTAAAGTGTGTGTTTGTACTCTGGGGCCATAATGACTTGTGTTTATTGGAGTCTGCGCTGCGCTATGCTGTTTCAGCACCATTAAAAACATTTCTCAAGTCTTAATTGTAGTTTGAGTTTAGTGAGTACAGTACTACTGAAATGTTTGTTGAATTAGATGATTTATCATAAATAATGTTTCTGTTCACTTTTGTAATTGCTAAGGAATTGCTTTATATTCCCATGAAAAAAAAGATAATTTATAAGTGATCATCTTGTTATGTTGTATTATGTTGTCAAATGTTAGATATATGACAGACCAGGCACGGAAAGAGGAGCAGGATATGTTCTACCTGGATTAAAACATATAAATCACATGACACAGTCATATGAATGTCAACATCCTAGTATCAATGTGTGAAGCACAAGCTCCGGACAAGAACACAGCTCTGATGCAAAATACTCAATCTTATATTAGGTCATTAAAACATGGGTAAAACATGGAAGCAACTTTCTGACTATAAAACTCTTTCGGATCCCCTGGAGGGGTTAACCTTCCTGTTACGCAATTCAATAATGCATCTGTATTTATACAAAGGTGTCAGAGACCAAACAATAGCACCCATCATTGTTTATATCTCATTATAAACTCTATTACAAATCATTTTAATTCATTTTAGTGCCATTTTATTGTTTAGGCTGTGCAGATCAGCCCTTAGATTATTAGTCTTAAGATTTTGAAACATCACTTTGGCCCATAACGTAAAAGGGTTAAAAGCCTTACTCAAAGGTCCAACAGTGGCTATGTGGCAGAACTGGGATTCAGACTTTCAAACTCCCCACTAGACTATTACTGTCTAATGAACTGCCCGTATTCATTGCTAGTTTATTTGCTACATATTGTAGTTAAATGTTTAGTCTAATTTTAATGACAAATGTTTTATGTCTGATTAATGCCTGATATGTAGTAGGTTTTATGGAATCTTTTTTTTCCTGTATGATGAACTCTGATTTTAAACTGAGCTTGTTCTTTCAGTAAATCATTCTTATCATAATCAATACATTATGTAAATTAATGACGTTTTTAACATCTGAACTGAATCTTTGTGTCACACCAGCATTGATCTATAAATCACTCAGTAACTTTCTGATCCTTTCATTACTGTTTGGTCTGACGTCTGGAAAGCTGCCAGATAAGCGTACAACACGACACATCCAGCTAAAGATAAACAACCTCGTCCATCGAGTTATCATCATCCGTGTAGTCAAGCGCCGGTGTTTTCGCACAATTCTGCAGGATTAGACAGTGGTGGTGAACAAGCTGTTTCATGTGGACAGCCACTTTTCGACATAGCAATCCTAAGAGCTCGCAGGAAACAGGCGACCACACTCATCTCCTTTTATCTACCATCCTCTCCATCCCTCAAGATCCTGATTTAAGTTTCAATTGTGCATGCGCCTGAATCGTATATTAACACGATATAACCTCAGTCCATAACAAGTCCTGTGCTGATAATGTCTATTCAACAGTTCATGGCGGCACAGATAACGCTGCCCTTTTTGTTCCATGTAGTTAAACTGCAAAAAGCACTGTAGCAAATACAGCTATGGGGGTGTAGCAAAGGGATGAAGCTTCTGCCAAGCACTATGCAATGATTTACTCATGCCGTCAACAGAAAGCTGCGGTTTAACACACTCGAGTACGATGTTGGGGTTTCTTTTTTTTTTTAGGAATTTTCTTTCATTTTTTGTTTGCCTGCTCATAAATCCTTCAGAATTTAGGGCCCCATTTAGGCCTAATGCTGGGTTTGAGTGCCGTCCAGGTCAGATGGGCTCCTGGTGAAGATCTCCTCGAGAGATTATCTTTCAAAGGATCGAAGCTGACGCTTGATTCAGAGAAGCAGCTGTAATAAATCAGCGATCATTCGTCCTTCTCTCCTGAGCAAACATAGCTCTTAGTTTTGTTTTAAAGGGGACTGTTTTTCTCGAATGAGAAATGCTAACAAACCAGTCGGGTTTTATTATGCCACTTTGTTCATTAGATCTATGCTAGTACGCATGGTGCCGTCGCACTGTCTGGACTGACAGACATTTTTGTTTCTGATGCATGTGGGTGGTAATCTTTGGCCATGTAAGTCGTACTAGTTGTAACGTCCTGTCTTGACTGCCCCTTAAGATCCCCAAGAGTCATTTATCCATTGCTTTTATCTTCGAGTGGACCCCCCTCACTGCACCCCTCCTTTGTGGCACTTTATACACACCGTGATATAAATAAATACCATTTTTAAATACAATGTACAATGTTTTACTTCATTATGTATACTATTTACGTCAACGTTTTAGTTTTGGGATCTGACTTTCCTTCTCATTCTTATCAACCCTTTATCAAAGAACAAACTCGACAAGCTCAGGTCTCCTTCCTTTTCACCTTGGGCTATACAGAGCCTATGTTTGCGTTTCGGCACATTAACTTTACACTCCCTTTGTTTTCGGGGGACAGGCTGGGAATTATGTAATAGACTTGCCGTAAAAGTGTGGCTCTGTTTAAAAATACCAATGCTCTGTTCTTAGGAAAACACAGGCCAGGCCATGCCTCTCCGCTTCTTTACGACCATCTGTACTTAACAGGAGGGGTGCACAAGTTCAAAAGCCCACCAGTGTATTTATGATGGCCGATGCTAAATGAGATACCTGGTGACTGCAGTAGGACCTGACCGAGACCGCCTCAGAAGCAAAGTTTATCCTATATTGGAATCTGAAGTGGCCACGCGAGGACTTAAGCTGGAGTTCACCTCTGTTCTCTTAATGCTGTATGTTTTGCTTGTGGAGACAAATTGTTTAGGTGTGTAGATGGAGTACTATATGCTGAGGGACTATGAGACAGCTGGTTGATTTGTGAGCCCAGTGTCACTCTAAATCATGTCTAGTCTGTATACCCTACGCACACTTATAAACACGTGCTGTTTTTGGAATACCAAACATTTATAATGTGGCACTGGTACCTCGGGACAGTTGTGAGGTCGGTTGTAGCCACTAATTTCATGGAAGATTATGTGTTAATAAAACGTAATGCTCTTCTATCTAAAAATGTCATCAGTCATTATCAGTGGACAGGATTTTTATCCATCTACAGTGTATAATATCCTTGAGAACTGGGAGGAAGTCTTTTCGGTGCCACTTTATGCCATGGTCTTTGATCCATAGGAATCAACACAACAATAGATGATATAACCACAAAGGTAGGGGATAACTCAGGCAGATTTTTAGTCCATGTGTGCTGAAGAGATTTGCTCGTCTCTTTCCAGGATTATAAAATGTTACAGCCTGACATCTCACAGCACATCCAATGAAGGCGGTCAGATTGTTCTACAGTGCTACAGGAAATCCACTTCTTTTGGCATTCCAAACGGAAACGATCATATATTGCAAACTAAAACAACACCACTGGGTCATGTCATAAGATCACCTCATGTTGAGGTGACTCTTTGGTCAGTTGTTTTTGAGCTATCAGTACTGTTAACATGACTCAACAGTGGTTTGTTTTAGCTGTCTTTAAACATACGTAATGACATGGCTGGAGAACCTTTGAACGTTGCTGTAGGACTTCACTGTGTAGGGTCTTCACCTTGAAATGATAAAAGACCTGAGTTATCGCTCTGTTTATCTGACTTTTAAACCCCTTGAAGTGCATTATTAAAGCAAAGAACGCATTGAAGAAAGTTTAGTTAAGAGTATTTTTACAAATCTTGTAAATCTCTGTAATTTATGTCGCCCATCGCTTCGGGAATTCCACCTCGTCCTTCTGGTTTGCATTTCGACTTGAGCTGCCGTGGAAGCTAGTGTGTGTGGGAATCTGTAATTGGCTTTCTTCTCATTCTTTCTCTCTCTTTCTATCATTCTCTTGCTTTATCTCACCTGGCGGGATTTACTGTAGTGACCTCCCAGCTTCCTGGCCTTCCTGCCAGGTTCCCAGACTTGCTCTGAAAACCTCTGGCACCAGGCTCAGAGACTCTACTTTAATCAGGTCAGGCTGGGAGCGATTTGGTTTTAATGTCGAGGGGACCTCATGTGATGGTGTGATTGACGGTGCTGAAGTCAGGCCGAGATGCTCTATGGTGAGGGACTCTATTAATGGTATTGCTTCATTTCTTAAAGTGGTAAAAGCAATGTGCTTGTGACCATGCTGGGGGGGGGGGAGGGTCTGGCTTCCCAACCTTCTTGGCCCCCTTTACCCTCCGAAATCTCACCTCACGTGCTCACACGCCATGGTGTTTACCTCTGTTTGAACCTTGGCACGTCAACGGTTGGGGTTTTTCCTGAAGCAGCGGCTTGGTTATTGCGACATAGCTGTTTCCACCGTGGCGACAGCTGAACTGAGTCAGAAAGACGACTGTCTGCTCTCGCCCGAAAGGAGCCCACGAGCATTTAGCGTGCACTTGTACTACAGAAGGAGGTACTAAGGCTTCCTTGCCCGAGTTTATGGTGCATAATTGTGCGCTGAAAAGGCTGTGCCCTCTCTTTCCCCTCTTAATCACTGTTTGTGTGTTGTTTTAATGGCAGATTTATGTGTGGGAAGGGCACAAGATGAGGTTGTGATTTACTGCCGATAGTGGAATTTGCTTACTGTGTGGACGCGAGGATGAACACACTTTTTTTTTTGTCTATATCTTTCAGGTGATCGTACAGTCTGGCCGGCAGCCCAGTGTGTTGCAGAAACTGTGTCAGCTGCCGTTTCAGTACTTCAGCCACCCACGATTTGTCAGAGTCCTCTTCCCTTCACTCATCAGTGCCTGCTACAACAACCTGCAGAACAAAGTTATCCTACAGCAAGAGATGAGCTGTGTACTCCTAGCCACCTTCATACAGGTATTTATATACACTAAACCTCCAATTACAAATCCATACATCCTAATACAATATTATACCTGTGATAATATACAACAATAATATAATTAATCTCAATTACACGCCGATGCATTGCTTTGAAAACGGATTAACGATGGCGTGTGTTGATGCATATTTGTCACACCAAATTATGTCAGATCATAAAACTTAAACGCTAACGTGTTACACAAGTGGAACATCAACAAAAGCACATCATCAGTCATTGCTTTAAAAAATGTACTTCCCACTTCAACGTCATGACTTCATACTGCAAGCCGTGAATTTCATGAGCCGAGAAAAGAAAATCTAAACAGATCCGGTCCTTGTTCTTTCTGTATGTAGTTTGTGTATGTTCTTGGGTCTCACTTGCCCACATGTATGGGTTTACTCTGGAAACTACTACAGTCCTAAAGCATGCATGTAAAGTGAATTAAAAATAGAAAATTGTCTATGACCTCATTTTAATGTATCTTTCTGACCTGTGGAATCTCGTGTATGCAGTAACTACTATGTCTGCCAGTGTGTGACATGATAATAACATTCTAGTAAATCTAAATAAATAATAGGACTGTTGACACTACCTCTAGCAGCTTTAAATTCCACTAACCATTTTTGCAATAAATTCTAATCAAACTTTTGTTTTATTTGTCTATAGAACATTATTCCATCAACCTCTCATTTATTATGTTTCGTTTGGTTTTTGTTTAAATAGCATTTCATGAAGACGAACATCATAAACTTTTACGTACGTTGTGGAGTCATTATTATGGACCTCAGTTAAAGCTGTAGACGTCTGCAGTTATTTTCATGTTTTCACTTAAATAGATATTTTCTGACTTCTTAGAAAAGTTGTCACTGCTCCATAGGCTGGCCACGGGTTTGATTAATTCAGGAATTCTATTTTAACGTTTAATTTCTTTGGAATGTTTTTGGCATCGGGACTTTTAAGGTGCCTGTTTGACTTTCATGGTAAGGTTCACAATAAGTCAGAATTGATATTCTACAGAGCTGGCTCAAATCTCGCCCATATGTGTTCAATTAGCTAAACTTGCTTACAAATCAAATTTGGTGAACTTGTTTATTGAGAAAGTCGTGTATTGAGTATATCCATATGTATATTGGATAAGTTGCTTTCTAAGAAAACAAATACTTTGGGTATTATGAAATTATTTTACAACATTTTTAATATGTTTGATACATAACCTAATATCATTAAGTGTGAAATGTATGTATTCAGATTAGCCAAATTGAAGCAAAGTGAACTACATAAAATTGAAGACAGCAGAACAGCTTTAATGCACTTTGACACAAATTCTTTGGAGAACATGATTCTTCCTCTAATCAATGTTTACATGTTGTTGGTGTAGAATGTGGTTTGAGACCGGTGAAAAGATCTTGTGAGTGATTAATGACACTGGGGTCATGTACATGCCACAGCTTAGGATTTACATCATTTTAATATTCATTAAACCATTCAGTGACGCTTCTTACTCTGAATTTAGAGACATCCTGGAAAAGATCATACTGTGTAGGAGAGAAATGTTTCATCATATAGATTTAGATTGTATTACCGACTTTGTTCCCTGCTTGCAGTACTCAACAATTCTGGCATGAATTAGAATGTTGATTGTAACCCAGGTCTCCTCAATGCCTGATTTGAATGTCATTTTCTTGTATAGATACAGATGACATGGTGGCTAAGGATGCTTAGCAGTGTTGCTTCTTACTGTTGCATCCCGGTTAAGGTAATCTGGGACTTTATGTGTGGAGTTTGTGTGCATGTTCTCCCTGTGTCTGCGTGGGTTTCCTCTGAGTAGTTCGGTTTCCACCACAACCCAAAGGCAAGTAGTCAGGTTAATTAGAGATACTGAAATTGTCCCGTGTGTTTGCTTCTGTATTCTGCAACAGATTCGTGACCCGTTTGGGTGTTTAGTGTATTTTTCTGGTGTCCCACCGTGACCTTGAATTAAGTGGTGATGAAACTAGGTAATGAATGGATGAATAGATACAAATTTCAATAGACATTATTTATTCCGATTGCTCTGAATAGGAAAGTTTATGCCCGGGTGTTCATATACTTTTGACCATATAGTGTTGGGACGAAACACTGGTTTTCTTAAGTCACTGGAATGTTTTAGGACTAGAATGAAAGCTGATTTGATTGACAGATCTAACTAATGAAAGCAAGAAGAGAGAGCGTAGTCAATGTTTTTTTCCCACATTTTTTTTACATACATTCACATTTCGTATTTATTTGAATCTTAATTCATCTTATTTTTCATCTTTGTACTTTTTTATCCACAGTAAATCAGAGCACATCTTTCAGACTTTGATCAGTTTTAACACCTTTTCTCACCTGCCGCATGTCCTTTGACCTGTGAAGCCCCCTCTCCACCCACACCCCACACCTTTCCACTGTTCCTGCACAATGTCAACGTTTGACTCTTATCTGTCCAAACTTCGGCTTTGTTTCTGTTCCCGTCCTTTTGTTTTCCCCCACTGTCCTCCCCCTCTCCCCCAATCCAAAGAAATGGCCTCCAATGCAAAGATGGATGGCTTCCTCTGTCGATTTGAGTGGATTTACCTGCCACTGGTTGAGCCTCTTGTAAACAGGCCGACTCCTTCATCTTCCCCCTGACAAGCTTCTCCACACTGACTCACTACCTTGATTATTTATGTGCAGATTAGCTCTTACTTCGACAAGGACGGCCGATTGTCATTCCCTCAAACAGTGAGAAGATCCATGATATTTTATAACAGGATAAACACACACACTCATTACGTTCGGACAGAACTGTCACACTAATAGCATTGTTTGTTTTTTAATTTCAACCTTAAAGTTATGGCTTCGTACGAGAGAAAAAGAAAAGACATTGCGTAACACTGTAGGACTTTTCAGGATTGATTTTCTTATACTTAATTTACTGATTGAAAGATTTGTTTAAGGCATCATAGAGGATCTCTGGTTTGTTGTTGACATGTGACATTTAGAAACATATTTTATTATTGAATGTTTTTTTTTACTTCACACAGTTGCAGTCATTCAAGAAGTCCTTTACATAAGAGTCCGTTACAAGTGAATGTCCATTTTTTCACTTTAACATTTTATTTAGATATTTTGTTTTATCCTTTAGGTGGCTCACCTCACAGCAAGAAGGTCTTAAGTTTGATTCACAGGCTTGGCGATCTGGGTCCTTTCTGCATATTCTTCCAATGTCTGCTGGGGTTCTCTTAGGTTGCTCTAGTGTCCTTCCACAGTCCAAAATAAAACATGCAGTCTTATTCATTAGAAACACTTAATTGTTTTATAGGTACCTAGTCACTAGGAGATACATAGCAGTGAACTGTAGTGTAGGGAGGGTTCTGTCAGGAAGAGAATCTGATGTTAAAACTATGCCAAATTAATAAATGCTATGATTAAATAAGTCAGATATCAAGGTATGTTTGTGCATTTAGTTTAGCAAATGAAATATTTTTGGTTCAAATCCACTTTTGGGCCCTTAACACTCTCTGCTCTATGGGTACCATACAATTGCTGATCCAGTACTATGACCCTAGCTTCTGAACAAACTGGAATATGCATAGAAAAAAATGATCTACACCTGCATTGGTTCATATGACAAAGGCATTTTATATAACTTTTGTTATACAGATACAGATACAATAACACTGCTTAAAACATTGTAGACAGTGTAGAGAAACATAAATACCACCATGAATACAACCTTTGACCTAGGATCTGAATCTAACATTTTATTCTATTTTATACATTTTCTGCTACATTTTAGTAGCAACTATTATGAAGTAATTTTCATAATTTGACAGTGGCTCCATTAAGCAACTGACTATGAAAATTATGCCATTAATCTTTTGTTTTTATTTTTGTTGAAGTAAAAAGCATAAGCAGCAATAAGGTTTACTAGTAATAATGAAAATATTAATTTAACATTTGGTTAAGTAGCAAAGGTTCTTTTCGAAATTTTCAAGAAATACAAGTTGTTGTCAAATGCATTTAACCTGAGTGAAAATGCAGTTGTACTACCTTACAGTAATGAACATATTAAACTGTATTTGCAGTTTAATTTATTTGGCTTTGTATAATTATATTTTAATAGGATTGTGCCTCCAGTGTGAACCAGTCAGATAACAGGCCTTTAAAACACGGTGAGTCAGCTTAAAACGAATCACTTAAAAATGTATTAAATATGTGCTAGCCTTTACCTCGATGCTTAGTTGACGAGTAATGGTGTGTAGATTAAGATAATGGGTGGCAACTGTTAATAGGAAAAAAGAGACAACGAACAGAATTTCCTCCGCCAAAAATAACATTAATAAAAAGTTAATTTACCCATTCAGTACAGATGTGGGCTGTCTCATGTTTAGCTTTTGTGGTTATGCCCTAAATCCATGAGACTGATGTTATTAACAAGCTTGTGTCACGGAATCTTTTATTTTTGTTAGAATTTAAGTGGTGAACTGTGTATTTTTTATTATTAGCAAAACAATACTTTTACCTGCCTAGATTTGTTGCTGATTTGAGACCTGGGAGAAAATTAGAAAAGTTTAACAATTTATCTAACTGAAATGAAGCAATGTGGCAAAGAATTGCTTTCATATTTATAAAAATAAAATAACAGTTACATAATATTATTATTGTTAGAGTGATTTCCTTCTAGACTACATTTGTTTAAAAGAGATTTAATTCTATTTTTCCAATTCTTACTTTTTAATTAGACGTGTATTGCCTCTGTATGCTGTGTGTACTGACTCTGTACCATTTTCTTAGCCCAAGAGATGAGCTGTGCTCTGTTGGATTACTGTGATTTGTCTAACCGCTTCCCCAGAGACCAGTGGGACTCGGCTCTCCAGTTTTTCCTCAATAAACAGGAGGATTAAGACACTGCAAATCGCACAATCTACACTCACAATCGGTGATACAGTGTGCACTCCAGTACATATTGCACTATAGACTTCCACAACATGACCATCCAGATCAGCACTAAACATAACATCAGAAAGAATAACTTTCAGCTTCACCAGGATTGAACCAATCCTAGTAAGCAAGCCTCAGCATGTACCAACTGATTTAGATTGGATTTTCAATGATCTCTTTAATAGAGGAGGATTAACGGTATCATTGTTTAATAAATTGGGCTTAACTTGTCCAATGTGCACACAGTAATAAACTCTTTACACAAGGAAAATACCCCAGGCAGCCCAACATCTCACATATATACAAATATTGACTGGATACTGACTGTATGAGCTCAATATTCATGCAAATATAAACCTAATCTAGGCTGTCATTTCTTGTCTTTTTTAAAAGATATGTTCTGTTTTGGATTGCACAATAGTTTATTGTTAAATGTTAATCGTGTTTTTTATTTATTGTTTAGAATATGTTTTGTATATAAAGGGTACTACTTAATTTGCCATAGGAAATATTGCCGGTTAAAGTACAATTAGTTTGTTTTTCTCATAAAGCTTCAGACATGAAGAAAAATGTTCTTTAGAGCTGTTTACATTTATAAACAGGAGTCATTGTTATTAAGTTGTTACTGTCCATTTTTTCATTTTGTTCACACTAATTTATACAGTCAAATTATTGTTATATATAAATCATATTCATTTTTCATGTACACTGTATAAGCTGTTTTAGTTGTGTTTTTCTTTGTAATTTTCATCAAGATAAAGCACTTTTTATCTGTTTTTTCCATGTTTAATAAATTATTAAAAGCATAATAAACTTTTTTGGATGTGATATTGTCATTTGAAATGTAACATAATTTGGGGATTTTATCAAAGAAAAACTATTTGTGATATGTAGTTGTTTTAAAATTTGTTGTTGTTGCAGAATTCAGGTATTATTTAATGGTAACGTGGCACCGAACAGTCTGATGGTACTGTGCTAACTAAAATATATTTGTAAAATTTGGCTTCCTTTTAAAATTATATTTTTCTATTACAAATTAGGTGGTGAATTAGCAGCAAGTTTTGTTGTTGCTCAGCTTTATTGCCTCAGATTAAATTCTGAATTTTACTTGAACAAAATATGCCAAGTATTTTTTTATATAAAACTCTGAGTTAAACTTTATTTTGCATTTATTACAGATTAATCATCTGTTTTACCAGGATAGGCGTTAGACTTCAGAATTTTTGAAGAAGATTCTTTCAGTCATCTTCTCTTTCAGGAGCATCATGTTTCTTTATGATCATCCAGTTACTTGGTTGTTTTGTAGTTTAACAATGTTTTTGTTAAACCTGGGCCTTTTGCAGCCCGGCAATATTGGCAAAGTCATTACTTTAAAAAAAAAATTAAATAATTGGTCTCCTAAATTGATGTTTATTTAAAAAAATAACATACTTGTGTAATTACCAACGTACCTAAGCAATCTTTTAACTCTTTGTAAAGTAAATGTTTTTCTTAAAAAACTTTCTAGTATCATT
>JAOTRQ010000006.1:2111296-2133973 GCA_028565875.1 Hoplisoma paleatum | reverse complement strand
TATAAACATTTGGTTAACATGTTTTGTTGTTAGGTGACACCAGAGAACAAAACACAACATTCTACAGCTCTTTGGACTTCAATAATGGCAGGTAAAATGTTTAAAATATATATATTTTAATATTTTTTATTTTTTATCTACTTTAAGATCATCCCTGCAGTGTATAATAGTGATATAAAACACTGGTACTCTGAAACCAAGATAAAGAAAATACATTCCATTGACATTTAATGGTATTACAAAAGAAAACCGTAAAGCATCATGTTCTAAATCATGGATCTGTATGGTTGTGTATTGTTGCCATCTTTATTAGACCATGGGGTGCCATGCACTGGGTTAGATGCATCTTATTGCATGAATGGTGGAAACTGCATAAAGATTCCGCTGATGTCCACGCTGACCTGTGTGTAAGTACAGCAATCTTTTACATTTAATTGCTGACTGGGAAAATCACATTAAATATGTGTGTGAAGTAGAATGTGACTAAATATGATGTTTCTAGGAGGAAAATAATCTATACACTATTGCTGGATGTTACAAGGCTAATATATAATTGGTTTATTAATCATCAAGTGGAACATTAACAGAAGCACACTTATCCCCCTATTAGCTTGGACACGCAAAATGTCACATGCCTTTAATAAATCAGAATTATATGAATGGTAAATAGGTTAAAATTAATTTATTAAAAACTTAATCCAATTTGCATTTTAAAAATAGTGATGGGATGTTTTCAATCAAAAAAAGTACCAGATATTGAGACAAACAGAAGCTGGTTATGAAAAAGAAAATGCATTCAAACCAATGTTCCACTTCTATTTACTGTCAATTTCAATTGTTGGGTACGTCAAATGAATCTGTAATACAATGGGTTTCTACCAGATTGCAGTAAATGTGAGCCAAAAAGTATTTAAAATGAAACCTTAAAATACACAACACATGCACAACAGAGACTTGGGTATTTAAGAAGCACATTTGTCATATTATGAAGTGCCATTTGTGATTTGATTCATTAAAGTGATTGTTTTAATTATGAGACTAAATTTAAAGAATACATTTAAATATCTTAAAACTCTGTGCATGTGCTGAAAGAAAACCCTGGGAACCACAGACCATGTGATGGTCTGTATTAAACGACACATCGCACATCCCTAAATGTTTTGAATGTTGTTTCAACCCAATTATATTTTAATTAAAATAACTTTTACTGTATGTAAAATACAGTAAAGCAATATAAGTATAGTATACACTAGAGTAAAATTATTTATATAGTACAATATAGTAACCCCCCCCCCCCCCTCCGATCACTAAATGGGTTAGCATATTTGAAAACCCACTTCTGAAAAAAACAAAGAAAAGAAACCAGAACTAAATAGTGATGGCAGCGCTCTTCATCCCACCATCCAAACCTAGTGAGTGTCCGAACTTTGACCGCCCCATGACTACTATCCTTCATTATGGCTGAATAGTGCTGTGATGAAAACATTCCATATAAAAATGAAGGATACATCATGCAGCAACAGCAAATGCAGACAGATAGAGATGACAGGTTTCTTAACAGTGTAGTCAGCAAATCAAAGGTAGATAAACACTAACTGGGGGCAAACAAAGCATTAGTAAGAATCTGATGGAATTCAGTTAGGAAGAACTGACACGTCAATCATCTGCGTCTCTGGCAAGACAGAAACAAAAATCTGTTTAAACAACGGCTTTGCAACAAAATAACTGTTATTAGCTTAGTCTGAATATTTATTTCAGCCTAAAGTGAATTTCTTATAATTAAATGAATACAAATCCTAGTACTTTCCCCAGCATTTTAAGCTTTAATTAAAACATTTACAACTGTTGTTCATTAGTAAAATATGTCTCATATTTCTATTCTTAGCGCATACATCACTTAGACAAAGATATGTTAACACTCCTTCGAACTAGTAAATTTAGTGATTTCAGCCACACCCTTTACTGGGAATCAATTATACAGCCATGTAAGCCATAAATACAATCACTGGCCTGGTATAGTGGTCACCCCAACATTTTCATGTTTTCCACAATTCAACGGAACCATGTGACTCAGAAAAGATCCATCAAGAGATGGAAAGAACATGGCGAACTATTAAAAGACAAAAACCAACGCCAGAGTTTAAACCCAGATTACCAACTTGCAACTGCATGAGATCAGTAGTTTCTGTTGCTTTATCATACAATCAGCATACAGTACAATGTTGTAGTCTGTGCTTTCAAAAATGTGTCAATCCTATGCAGTTGTCATTTGTACTTGACCAACTTTGAGATGAATTGGAATGTTGATCCAGGATGAGGACCCAACATCACATTCCAATCTTATTTAACATCTTGCCACAAACATATATTTAATGTGATTTTAACTAGTACTAGTCTCAAGTACTAGTCTTAAAAGAAGTTGTAATAGTGGTAATTGAGCTTCTTCTGCTCACTTGTTAGGTGCAACCAGGCTAACTAAGCTCATCTGACTTTTATATACAAGGTGTTTCCACCCCATATTACTTTGTACTTAATGTAATCATTGTACACTTATTTCAGGTTAATACCATGATATATTAGGTCTAGAGTGCTGTATTTGCATAAATACCTCCAAGCAGATTTGTGAGATTCAGATCTTGCAGCTAATTTTAATAAAAAAAATATGTGCAAACAAAAAACAAGCATCATTTTATAAATGTTCATTCTATTTAGTGGAGTAGAAATCTATATTACCAAAAACCAGCATCTGTACTGAAGGCTGACACCAAGCACTGGCATCTTGATGGTGACCAGTTTAATCAGCAGCAGAGCAACATACCAGCATATAAGTCATGAGTGTCTATTTAGCACCATATGATAAAATAATTAAAAGTAATTACAGTGAGTAATTACAGGATAAGGTCAGCCTCGTTGTTTTTTCCTTACAACTGTTACCATGTTCCTCGACTACAAATGTCCAAAACTATCCAGTAGAGAATCTTTTTTTTTATCCGTTTTTAGTCATATCCGACTCTTGGGTGCTTTGTGGACCACTACCAATCCCCAGAGTTTCTTACAGAGTTGGTTGCCAGATCAATCATATCTACAGAACCGATTCCACCTACAATCAACCTAGTGTAGTTTTTGGACTGAGGGAGGAAACTGGAGTACCCGGAGTAAACCCACTCGGAAACATGGAGAACGTGCTAACTTCCGGGAGTTCTTGATGTGAGGCGACAGTGCTTACCACTAAGCCGCCCAGAGAACCTTATTGTTATATAAATACCTGTGGTATAAATGTACCAACGTTTTGTGTTTGAACGTCATGATGTTGTAGTTGTGCTTACTCGGATCAACCATGTTGAGGGACAGACAGTACAGGGAATTTTGGGGTATATCAGGCTATTCAGGCAATCTGGTCGTTAAGTGTTTGTCTAATTAGAATTACCCCCTTCGTCACCCACAACCCCCCATCCTCTCCAGGACTGCTTGCCTAAACCAAATAACCGGTTGTATCACTCATTGCGGTAACAAGAGCATTCGCTAGAACTTGCAATGAGTGCTTCACATTCCTGATGTGGAATTCTGGCAAGGAAGAATTGTATTAATTTGGCTACAATGGAGGCATTCAACTAACTGCTTCTTTAAACTATTGTTAGAACATTTAGGTCATGAATTAAACTAAGGAGTTTCTGATAACGAGCAAAATTCCTGGTTTCATTAATACATTTTCAATGACAGTTCTTCTTGCTTTCATGGTAACAAAGCAGCCCTCAGACCAACACAATGCCAGTAGAACAATTTGTAAGCTGTGCTTGGTGCCTTTTGTTTTTATGTATCTTGTTATCTTGTATGTAATTATGTTTAACAGTGGCAAGTGAGACCTTCAGTACTTTTATGACATCGTAGATTATTTGTTAAATTTATGTTCACTTGTGCATTCTCTCTGTACTATTAAAGTATAGACAATACTTTATTTATCCCCAAGGGGAATTTTTTTGAAGTACTTTGTACTGTACTTTGATCTTAATCACTTCAGTAATTACAATAAAGAAAAACGCAAACATTTACAGCTTTTTGTATTGTTAACTTTACTCAAAATATATGTTCTGAATTTTATTATATTTCAGCTGCCGGGAGAATTTCATAGGCAGCCGGTGTGAGCAGTTTCAGTTACTGAGCATATCAGACAACAGTGAGCAGAAAGGTATGATTGCTGCTGTGATCATCTTTATTATTCTCATCGTGGTGGTCCTGGCCTTCATCATCTACATACTCTGCAAGTGAGTACAAACAGCTTATATTCAGTTGGAATTGGTAAAAATATTATAATGTGTCCAATTAGATTTGCTAAAACAAATGTTTACCTTGTATTTTTTCAGAAAAAAGGCAGAAAGAACAAGAAATAAAGAAAAACGTGTGACACTGTGAGGAAACAACAAAAAGAAATAATCTGACTGCTATATGATGTAAATGAATGTGACTATATAGTACATCGTGTAACAAAGCTATTTACAGTGCTTTACATCATTATATTTAACAGATGTAAATATTCTAAATAAGTGACAATTAATTTAAAAATGTGAAATACATAAGTAAAGAAGCTTACTCTATTCATAGACAAAGATGCGTATCCGTATGGTATTGTAATACATTTCAAATAAAGGTACTAGTCTTGTAAGTTCTTGTCTAATGACAACCCTGATATCCATGTATATACAGTAAATATATGTTTTGGATTTAGAGTACGTTTTCACCACTGTACTTTTTTTATGCAGAACGGAATTTCCTGTATTGAACCTAATAAAATGGCACTTTTATACAAAGTGCACACACCAGTACAAAGATTTAAATTCAGGTTGTATCTACCAGTATGTACAGTGCATTGTTGACTGGCAACTTGGCACAAATTGTTTTCATGTTTAATCATGTTAGAACGTAATGCAACTGTCTAAACCGGAATAAATCAAAGGAATAAATCAAAAAGTCTCCATCTAGTGGAAATTGTAACACATTTTTAATTAAAAAAAATAAAACGCCACAGGTTATTGTACTAAACATTCATTGATGGAGGATAGCGCTGTAACGTTTAAATTCATGTTCCACAACTCTATGCAAAGAAAAAGCACTATTAGTCAAGTTTCTGTGGAAATATTGTATTGTCCAAATCATACAGCCAAACGTATTGTAGCATATGCCACTGTGAATTAAGGGGGTGAAGCTGACGCTCACCCTTGTGTGGACGTTGTCTGCCGCTACTGGCCATGTGACCACAACGCCTGCGACTGGCTTAGAGCTTGATCATCTGGAACAAATGTCTGCCGAGGATTTCAGCCAAGCGCATATGGATGATCCAGAACTTGTCTGGGCTTTGCAGGGGCTTTAGAATGATGGCAATGCGCACAAACTAGGGCAGTCAGATTTGAAAGATGTGGGAATAACCTGCGCCAGAGGGTCATAGTGTGCAGACTTCACTCTTTCACTCTTTATGAGTCATGCATAGGGTCATGCATGTTAAATTAGGAACGATAGACTTCACACACAATCACGAAATTTCTAAAGCAATTGATCCAATATTTAATATTCTTTACAAATTACATATAAAAGCCCAAAACAGAATACAAATTACAGGCAAAATATAGTACAATTAAAACAAGTAGTTCGCATTTTTTGCACAACACTGTAGACCACATACACCAGGTGGCAAGAAGATATGAAATGTGTACGATCACTGAAGGTGGTTTGAATATTTAAATTCCACATCAATCATCGCCAGCAATGCTGTCCCTGGATTTCTCAAACTCGTGAGCAATTTTTAGTGCAGTA
Source organism: Hoplisoma paleatum (assembly GCA_028565875.1). Lineage (NCBI taxonomy): Eukaryota > Metazoa > Chordata > Actinopteri > Siluriformes > Callichthyidae > Hoplisoma > Hoplisoma paleatum. The sequence continues at coordinate 2,128,168 of JAOTRQ010000006.1, read as the reverse complement.
TTATTGAGTCCTACAGACTGCATGTTTGCAAGGATTGCCACCACAATTCCCTGTGGCGGGGTGACCTTCTGCTCTAAAGTCTCATTAGGTAACACTAGTAAAACGCTGCTCGCACCAACTGCACCTCCAGTATGAGAGACGTAGTGCCTGCGAACACGACACTGGCCATAATTCTGCCTCATCTCTACTACCAGCCAGCCCTGGGCGTACTGGCCATCTTTGTCCCATGAAGGCTCAGTTTTATCCACAGGAGCCCAGAGAGCTTTAGCTGTGTCAGGTTTGAGGAAGCCTGGTAGGAGTCCTGTTGTATTCTCAAGGTCAGCAAGTTGATAACTGTACAGCATGGCATTTCCAAAAAGCAGCAGATCACCCACTGTAGCGAGGAAGCCACCTCCAGCCCACTTATAAGAGTTGTCCACATAAGGGCAGTTCACTATGCGACCATTTTTATTGTGACGGTAAAACCTAAAGAATAAAAGAAAAGATGTGGGAGATAAAGACCAAATCAAATGAGCAGTGTGTGTCATTAGCAAGTCAATGGGACAACACACCAACAATAGTTATTATGAATAATAAACAATCTTAAGAAAAGCTATTCACCATAGTTAAAAATCGATGTATGTGGTCCATGATTAAACTCAATTATTCTATGGGTATTAACATGCTTAAAAAAGCTTCGGCCACAGATAGTGGACGAGTTTCAGCAGTCACAGGGATTTCTGTATCCAGAACGTGATTCACCAAGACGTGTTCAGAAACACAAACATGTTACAACTTGTTTATTACTGTAGCACTGGCCTTTACTAACATTTAGCTTTTTTATAGTCTTGCAAATGGTAAAGCTAGATTTTTTTGATCCTCTCAGTTACCTGTCTAGTTTCAAGTGGGTGTGTTTATTCAGAGCTGAGTGAATTTTACTTAAACTTTGGTTCTGATTAGGTAATTTTTGTGGGCACATCATTATGTATCATCTATGTACATCTATGTAAGAATCTGATGAATGAGTCTGTGTACTCAAAAAAGTTTTTATTTGATGCCTGTACCTGTATATTGACAATTCAGGTAGTACCCATAAGCAGGCAGAAAAAAAGAAGAAATTATAGGATTTGCGTTCATCATGGATGGGGTGTAACAGGGATTAATTTTAGTTTTACTCACATGTTCAGAGCAAAGTGAAATACCTACTTCAAACCCTAGAGGGTGCTCGCAACACAGAATCTGTATTCTGCTGATACGAACGTAAGACTGTCCAAAGTCTTCAGTGTTACACGATAAGTCAGGCCGAGGAAACTCTCAGGATTTATAAACTTTAACAATGAGCTTACTTTGACTCTTTCTCTTGTTTATTATGATTTAAAGGTCTTGTATGACACATTTATGACCAGAACGTTACCCATTACACAAGATTCATCACAAGTATATATCACAAGCTTATATTAAACAGGCATTGGCAAAAGTATCTCCCATTGTCCTGGAGGCTTGTCTGTGGACTGTGAGAGGAATATTGAGCACCCACAGGAAACACACACACACACGCACACACACACACACACACACACGTGATTGAACGCAAAACGTTCTTGCTATAAGGTGACAATGCTACTAATGATTTGAAAGCTGTTTGTGAAGCATGGCTGAGTAACTACAAGTGAATGTCATAATCATTTATTTGGTCGTTTAATTGATAGACGTTGTCAATGACTGCTATTTAACCCTAGTTTAAATATGATTGGGTTTTTCTGACCACAGTCACACATTCAGGTCTAGATAATGTGCACACTTATGCAACTTCATCAATTAAATAAATTCTATTCAAATTTAATTTGTTATTCGTATTCTTAATATATGGCATATTATATAAGTTATAGATTTAAAAGAAAACATACTGTTACCTAATCTGCACCGAAAATGCCTTTATTACCTGGCTCGGTTGTAGATAATAGGGTCATTTTCTTCTGGCACAGTCTTGAGCATGCCAAGTTCACGAAACATACTGAGCATGAGATCCAGAAAACGCTGCTCTGCTGCTCTCTCCAACACAGCACTCAGAAGGGTGAAGGCATGAGTTGAGTACAAAAATGTAGTACCTAAAGATTAAGATTAACAAGTACAGATAGCTATATACATCATGCTTTTTCAAAACAATAATGTTCACATTCTTGTTATATAGTACAGCAGTTCAAATATAATTGGGAAGCTGGGGCTGAGGGTGGGGCTCCCAGTTAAAGAGGACAGGAAATTAAAAAAGGGTTCATGAATGGTGAAGGAAGAAATGCAGATGGTTGCTGGGGTTGAGGAGGGTGTTTGGACATGGCAACATAGAGATCAATGGTCCAGTTAAAAAATTTAAATGTCACTTAAAGATGATTGTACATTTAATGCCTGCCCTCCCCTAATCTTATCATTATCCACACCACTGATTCACATATAAAATAACAAAAAATGTGTGGAGAAAGGGAGCTATTTCATTTAAATCTAAAATACATTTAATGGCGACTCCCAGTTACCATCCCGAGCCAATGTAAATAGATCGGATTTCATCAGGACATCTGATCCAAAACAAATATTTGAATCAAAGTCGTATACAGTCCAGAACATTTAAAACTGAGTTAAACAGATCAACGAGTGCTGTTGGTCAGCAGGATGCAAGTCGAAATGATGTTACTATTGATCCAAAAAGAAAAAGAATGGGACAAACACATTTTGATGAAGAAAATAGTGGAAAAGACTGTGTTGAGTGGATAGTGTTAAAAACATGGATTAAGAAAGCCAGATATACTACGTGACCTGAAATAGACTATAAGGAAGTGAAAGGGGAGTGTAAAAAGCATCGACTGCTGGTGTGTAGGATGTCTTTGTGGGTGAAAAAATGAAGTCTGGCAGAGAGTGATGAAAACTAAAAGATGAAGACTGGGGTGTGAAATATGTAGCAAAAAAAATTATAATCAAAGTGACAAAGGCAGCAGAATGGAGTATAAAAAGAGATGGTGCAAAGCATTTGTGTAAAGGTACTGATTAGACAGACAGAGGAACAAATATAACTATATAACATATATTAATACTTTATAACTATATATAAGCATACAAATAGGAACCCCACAGATTCAAAGTGCTGACAAATGAAAACAATAAAAAAGACATATGTTTTGATAACATATGTCATAAGATTTATTAGTTTTTAAATGTATTTTATATTTGGACAGTTGTTTAAATAAAGAGAGTCCACATCCAAAAACCAATATAAAGTAAGTTGGTATCGACAGTGACAAGGTCATTCTTAGGATGATTTACAACCTTAGACTTACTAGGATTGTAGAGTAAATGATTACTGCAAAGCTAAAGGCAGCAGAGGTCGCCAGAGTGCTGAGGAAAATAAAGGATTTATAAACTACTAAGATCAAACATTTCTGCACAATCTGCACAAACATTCTGAAAACCCTCGTCATATGTAAATATTGTGCTGTAAAATCTTACCAGGTTTGTAAAGGAGTGGGTCGTCCTTAAAGAGGTTCAAGGCCTCAATGACACTCTCAAATCTTTCTTTGAGATAATACTCTTCCTGCTCAAACTCCTTTTTGCCCTGTTTTATGCTTTTCTTTTCATCTTTGAGTTTAGCTTGAGTGTTATCAGTAAGCTTCTCTGGGGACTTTAGAAGACGTCTTGCCTTCTCCTTTTGCTCTCTCACTTTCTTAACATCTTTTTCATAGTGACGAATGCCACTAAGATGAGACAGAAGACGGCGTGGAGTTATTGTCACCTGGTTTAAAAGCACAATCAGTTTCATATTTTCCATACAAATATTTATTCTGGTAGATTTAAATTATTACTACTTATATATTATGTTATATATTAACACTTACACCCACATGCACACACACACACACACATATGTACACCTTTTTAGCTTACTATCCTCTTGTCTTTATAACAACGTAATTTCCCAGCTGTGGGACTAATAGGGGATTATCTTATCTTATTAATTCTGAGTAGTGATATAACAGACAATCAGAGAAAACAGACAAATTAACAATAGATGCTTGTAGATATTGCATTATTACACGAAAATAGAATTTTAGCTGATTGTATTCTGTACATGTAGAATGTAAACTGTTCCCTCTGCTTAATCTTGTTCTTTATCAGCAAACTAACTGGCACAAATTCCAATACCAGAATGTATTTATATTATACATATGAAAAAGGAAAATATTCCTTTTTCGTTGGTTGAAAGTGTATCACTAAACACATTAGGGAATGCAGCACCACTGAACAACCACATTTAAATGGTAAGGTTTTTAGCATAACCATTTTCATTCATGCATGAGCATAAAATAGACATTATTCAAATAATATCTGGTCAGTGGTGCTACAGTGGTCTTAGATCACTGATGCATGCAAACAGATAAAAGTACATTTTAAAATGAAAAACAAGTATAAATTTGAGAATTTCTAGTTTAACATTAAGACATTTAATGAATTGTACTGGTAGTCATTAATTTTAGCCCCAGAGATTTGGTACCATAATTTTTACTCTTATGCTGTTATACTGTTAACACTACAGCTATGATGTAAATTATATTAATTAGTTGTTCAATAGTTGTTCAACTTAACTGACCAAAAAAACATTGACACTATACTAGATTTAAATAACAATAACAGTACAATAACAGTAAAACGGCTTGTACTGTGATAAAGGACTTCATCACCTAAAGATATACCTTTTCAAATGTATATATCAATTGTAAAACTTAAACTTGTATATCTTACGTCTTTGCCTTCAAACTGCTTTTCTGGGAACTCTGGTACATACTTCTGTACAGGGGCATCTAGATCCAGCTTGCCATCTTCCCACACTTTAGCAGTAGCGGTTGCAGTCAGAGATTTACTGATGCTGGCTATTCTCATCACAGTGTGAACATCACAGGCCACTCTGTTTTCTACATCGGCATAACCTAGACCTGGAGGAACATAATGATGTTAAGAGTCATTTGAATATATTTAATTATTCAACTCTCAGATGAAGGTTCATTTAGGTTTTAAATAAATCCAGATCAACTATATAATAAACAAACATAGTTTTCTCTTTGTTCTTAATAATTAGGTTAAATAAAGAAACCGAAATTGTCCCGTGTGTGTGTTCAGTACCCTGCAATAGACTAGTGACCTGTTCAGGTGTAAATAAGATTAATCTGTGGTAATACTAAATACTCAATGGATGAATGATTTATTGATTGAATATATGCTGCCAAATTAAATGGAGGTGCATTTGACAGCTACTGTAGGTCTGACCTTGCAAAAACAGAAAACACATGAAAAGAATGCTTCTGATTATGGTGGGTTTGTGAAAGAATTGTGAAACTAAGTGGAAACAGAATGATACAGGACGAACAAGCCAAATTTCTAAGAGATTTTGGATTTTGTAAGGCCTTTACATACACCAACCAGGCAAAGTATTATGACCACATACAAGTCAATGACAATGATTATCTTCTACTCATAGGTGAACATTTTATCTCATTTTATCAACTAATATTTTAGTTTAGGTGTTGGAAGAGGAACAAATTGGCAAGGGTGACATTGTGATGGCTAACCAACTGCTTATAAAGTCTTCCCGGTCTGTAACGGTCAGTATGTATCAAAGGGAAAACAGTGGCAGGAAAGCGGCAGGGTCACGAGTGATCGGGACTCAAATAGTGTACAAGATATTGCTATTTGAAGAACAGGTGTAGCAGAATAGCTGTTTTTTGCAGCAAAGGGGGAACAAAGCATTAGTGGCCTGGTGGATGGAGAACTTGGCTTGTGATCAGAAAGGGTGCGAAGGGCGCAGAAGAGTCAAAGGTAATGACGTGTCACGTGACCGTACCAAGCAAGTGTGCTCACTGCCACCCCCTGGTGTTTCACTGGGTTAAAATGAGGAGGAATAACTGTCAGTTCCGAAGTGTATAAAAGCACAAAGGTGAAAATATATTCTTTGTGGCCCTGATGTTAAGTGAGTTTACATACCTTCACACCACACTTGAGTGCCATCCACGGAAACTCCAATGACTATGCCAGGCGAACCAACTTCATCCTGTTATTAAGAGGTACATTTAGAAAAGATGCATTCTGGGATAAAAGTGCATTCTCAGCCATGTAATTTGAAGTATTGTCGAGGTGACGGTACAGGTACCTTTACTCTCTGAAGCAGGTCACGGCTGATCTCTATGGCAGTTCGGTATTTGGAAACACTATTAATTTGTCCCGGTGTCTCAGCTTCACAATCGCAGCGCTCATTGTTGTCACAGTAATTCTTAAAGCCTAAAGCTATTAGTAAACCTGCTCCGAATCCTAAACCCCAAATCCTCTTTCTTGTACCGTTATAAAACTGAGATATCCGCCTGGCGTGTGTCAGAGTCCTGCGCTGTTGGAATTTGCCAGTCACCGGCTGATATTCAACATTCACACGACATGCTAACTTAGACGAAAAGCAGCCTCGACTCTGAGAACACCTAGCACAAAAAAAGCACAAGGAAGGATTTATTAACCTTGCCATTTTCTGTCGCAGAATTAAATCCGAATCTTGTCGCTCAGGGAAGGTTTTCTTTCAGCAGGTAAACATAGCCGAGTGTTACACAAAATTCTGTGACCCATTGAAATGTGTGACCATACGGGCACTCTCTCGCTGTTTGTGGTCACGTGGCCAAGCGCGTAACCCAAAAGAAGCTTTATTGACATTACAAATAAAAACATTAGTATTGCTAAAGCTCAGTAACGTTAACACATTACACATATCTTTAATAAAAGAACAAACCTTTTATAAAATATTTAAAGATATAAAACTACAAAAATAATATAATACTCAAAAAGCACAAAGTATTTTTTCCTGGATGACCAGCTGGTCTTGAGCTCATTTCTTAACAGGTAATGAGGTACCTGTTATGAGCCTGCCTTGAAAATATTTTTGTGTCCTGATACTTTCCTGGGAGGTTGTTGGCTCTGATGAGCTTTCTCCAGGGAGTCTCTCCGTCATAGCCCAGCCAATGGTCTGTGACAGAGCCTATTCTTCTGCTTGTATATAAGATGAAGGTAGTGATGGTCATAGTTGTGGGCCCCCTCTTGTTTTACAAGCCTCAAGCCTAAGCCATCCTTAACTGGGCTACAATTAAGATAAAATAGTGTTACATACAAAAAAGTCAAACCACTTTGTACTAAGTTCTTCTATGTCATTTTAATCTGATGCCACGTGCATTTCAGACCACTTGAATCAGACCTGGAAATAAATGTTCAATGTCTAAAACATTATGAATTACTTTAACATTACTTTGGCATGTCTTTCTGCTAAATATAGAATAATGTTATATAATTTTATTTGCAGTCTTACTCTGTAGCATTACATTTGCGTTGAAAATGTGGTCATATTCTGCATTTGCAGTCATTAAGATTAAAGGGGTGAAAATATGACACTATTCTTTTTCTCTCTTGGATCTGCTGTAAATTCTTTATATAAACGCTCCATTAAAAATTACTTTCATAGTTCTGTGTGAACGCGCTTTCGTCAGGATTAACCTATTCAGAGTTGATCTATCCTAGATTATTTTAACTCTGTTTAACGCTGTTGTGGAACCAAAAAACCTCAGATCAGTATGTCAGATCGGGGTAAATCATCTTAAGAGTTCAAGATTTATTAAGGTGCACCCATAACACCTCTACTGAACTGTAGTATGAAGTAAACACTCAGAAGACACAGAAGGCAATTGGTAAATCACTAAAAAGTCCACAAAAGAGACAGATGTCTACAAAGTATCCATCATGCAGAACCAACAGTACTAGCTGTGAATATTCCATGAATGTGAGGTCTTGACTTGAGAAGTCCATGTTCAATTTTGCAAGCTGGTACTCCATCAAGGATGTTGAATGTTTTACTAGGTTGTCTTAAGTCCAAATCTGTCTTTTAGTAACATGTATGGTTGTAGAATAAGAGGGGCAATACAAAATAATCTCTCAAAGATTAGATCAGGTCTTATTCTGTACATGCTACAAAAGTATGGATGAATAGACATAGAAAATGTGCCTGACTAGCTTGTCTGTGGACCAGATAGCTTCGATTGTATCTATCCTCATTGTACCGAAAAAAAAGAATCAGACAATAGCAATCATGAACTCTTGATTGTCTTTTATAAGCAATCACGAACTCTTGATTGGCTTTACTTACTTCATAATTTCCCAAACCATTTGTCTTAATAATAAAAAATGTCATGGAACCTACTGGATTGTGTTGCATGTACAACACTGTTTTACAAAATCAGTAAAATTGTTATACTTTTACAAATAAAAGATCCAAGAGAATTAACAATGACAATTTTTTTTAATTTAATGATGCAAATTTTATATTCTGACATGTTTTAGTGACAAATATATTTATGTGGCTGTTATACATATTTTGGCCAGTATTCCACAGCCATGGAAACCACAAAAAGTAAGCAATAAATCTTTAAATATGAAACCAAAAAATGCATAAAAATGAATCACAGGCTTCAGATAATCTAAAATTATGTTGTTTTATTTATATATAGCTTTATACATTTTAGATATGACACATCTACATTTAAAATGGCTTAAATGTTTGAGGCACAACCAAATCTGACTGTCATAGGACATCATTATTCAATTGTTTTTTAATTTCACGTCAAAATAAAGGCATGTTGAGCACATATGGGCAAAAAGGTATTTGAAGAAATAATGCTGTCTGGCATTTCGCATTGAGCAGATGTTTAAAAAAAAAAGCAAAATAAATAAGACACTGTAAATCAAACCCTTTGTGACAAGAGCTATGACTAGCACAGAGTAAAAAAAATGAAACAAAATTGCTAAAGTGTACAGAATAGATGTGCTATCTAAAGGCTACACACCAGTCTTCACAGTAGCACCAGTGTACAAATGAATCCTGAATCAATGTACACTATAAGAACTGTGGATAAATAAAATACATATTTTAAAGAATTTCATTAAGCTTGTCTTAAGACTGTGTCCACTTTTACAATGTGAATTATTAAGACCCAAGTGCAATTGTAGTGAACTTTATTATTTCTTACGGAAATAGCAAAGTATGTGCATAAGTGAATAAACAAACCAGAGAAGTACCTTAAAATCAACAGACAAAATGTAGTCCTTGTTTTTTTTTTTTTTTTAAAAAGGCACAAAATTTGTAATTATTTCAAAAACGGGTATCACTCAAATGTTACAAAATGCAGACATTATTTGGTGTAAATGCTTTTCACATATTATTCAACTCCAATAGAGTCTGCTCCAACATCTGGTTCATATCGAGGTTCTCTTCTTTAGCGTGTGATAGTTTCTCTGTTAGAACATCAAGTGTTAGAAAACTGTATTAATACCACAAGTAACTGTATATTACATTCATAACAGAGCATGCAGTGCATTAACTGTTTACATACTTTTTAACTTTCAAACACATACATTACAAACACAACAAAGGTTATTTTACCAAAAATATTTAATTAGCAATCACTAGCTAATGAACCCATAGACAATTTCCCAATCCATGCAAAAACAGTGCTAAAAGGCTGATTTAATTCATGCCTAAATCTATAGCGTGCATGAAAAAATTAATATATTAACATTATCAGATCATAAACAGTTTACAAAATGTTGTATATTTAAATCTGAGTGTGGACAGACACATTTTTTGATATACAACATAACTACATTAGTCCTCATTCAATGCCAGTCTTAGTTCACTAGAAAGAATGCGGTTTTTCTCAAGTTGCTGGAAGAGACGGTCTGAACAGTCAGGCAGCATGTTAGAGAAAGACAAAGGGATGAAAAAGAGAAAGAACAGCTGGAGGTCAGGTGGAGTGTTAGTAAATTTAAGATAGACTGTACCTCAGTAAAAACGGCACATTAACAGAACAAATATTGAAACGACACTGTGGAGAAGCAGCTACTAAAGAAGGAACTTGATGGTTGATATAGTTTAGTACGCAAATGTGTTGCAAGTATACGACTCCAATGTTTTTTAAGTGGAATAAAGAAACAGCAGTGCTTCAATAACCTCTACAGTCAATAAATGTTTGCAGGTGTGTGCATGCTTGTGTGTAGGTAGGTAGAGGGATACTAATCATTGAAGAATGGAAATGCATACACTTGAGCCCTTTTGCTTGAAACACACATGGCACCAACATTTCTACTATATTATTTCATTCATCCATCCATTATCTAGTTTTACCATTGCTTAATCCTATTTAAGGTCATGGTAAAAGACAAACTGGTTAGATACACGAAACATAACCAGTCTGATGCGAGATACAGAGGTACAGAGAGAACACACACACACACACACGCGCACGCACTCACCAATTTCAGTATCTCTAATTAACCTGCCTTTAGACTATGGTAGAAAACCAATGTACATGACAGAAACCCATGCAGACATGGGGTAAAACATGCAAGCTCCACACAAAAAGGCCCAGATTGCCCCGTGACCCAAACCTGGGATTTCTTGCTGTAAGGTAACAGTGCTAATCACTAAGCCACCGTGCCGCCTGTTATTAATTATTTCATTCATTCATTTTTGATTTAGAGGTCAGCAAATGTTTTGCCCATGTTTTACCCAAATGAGAACACTCACAAACAATTAGCTTTTGACACCATAAAAGTTATAAAAAAAAAAAAAATATTAAAGTTAATAGAAAAGCACTCAAATGAATCAGCGTAATTACCTTATGCTGCAAACACCAAGCTTTAGGAAACAGTTCTAACGTGTATGTCATTAATTAAACTAACACATACAATAATTTTAAAAACCTACTAATATTATTTTTGACTGAGTGTTTTACATATTATCTGCGGTCAACTGTGATATGCAAATAAATAATTCCACTGTACTGTACAAGTGTATATGTATACATGACAGTCATTAAAATTGCCCTAGATGATCCTCACCAACTGTAAACGGGTACAAACAAATACCAGGGCAATAACCATAACAATAACTTTAACTGGTATAAACCAAAATAACATAACCTGGCTAAATTCAGAATCATATCTGACAAGTGTGCGAATCTGTGGCTTGTTTTGGTTTGGAGCAAGATCATTCAGTTCTAGTACTAATAATGTGAAAGATACCAATTAAATCATCACCACTGCCAGGTTGCTGCTGATGGACCCTTAATCTGTAAATGCTCTAGTAGAGAATAATATATAATTTGCACAGTGTTCATTTACACACCCCTCTGTCAATTACATTAAGAAATGACTTCAAAAACAAACAACGTACTGGACTTTTAGTATCTTGTAATGAATTCTGAGATCTATAATTGTTACCAGAATCAAATTAAGTTACATGTATTGTAAGTTTGCGTATATTAACACAAAACAATGATTGGTCAAATAACTAATAGTCAAATGTTGAAAAACTATAAACATTTAAACTTCTTTCCTGTAATATGATTCATTTAAACCTTTACACTAAACAGGAGCATGCAAAATTTAATAACTGGTTTAGCTGATGTGTCATGGTGTATACAGATTAATAGAATCTGATACATGCTATGTTTACTGGCTGCTGGCTCAAGAGTTAGTGCAGGACTAGAAACTCGAAGGTCACTACTGTTGTAAAATACAATTGCTTACTTGCTACATTTCAGTTTCAGTTAATGCTGAAAATGTAAACATAATTAATTAAACCACAACTTGGCAAAAGCTATATTTTAGGGGTAGTCATGGTGGTTAGAAAACTGAGCTTGCGATTAGAAGTTGCCCTGTCAATATTCCAGCCCCTGAGCAAGGCAATCCTTTACTGCTGCCTGGGTGCTGTGGCTAGGGTTGCTCACCATACGGCGTACGTGTACTGACTGCTGCCCTCTAGTGTGTGTTTACTAGTGTGTGTAAATGTTTGATTCACTGCATGGATTGGGTTAAATGTAGAGGAAGCATTCTTAAATGTGTTTTTTAAAAAGTATGGGGTGAACTTAATTAGAATTAATTTAAAATAATGTTTCTTTAAATTAATTAAATTATATGACTATAAATTAAATCAAGTACTGTAAAGATAAATCAACCTACATAACTATAATCCTTCCAAGTGTCAATTTAAATGCCAGTTCTACTGTCAATATAAACCGCTTTAACACTATGCTTTACAAAGCAAATTAAAGGTAAAGAACAAAAAAAAAATTGCATAAGGTAACAAAGATATAATACGTTTATTATAGCCACTTAAAAAGGTCAAGCACATAAATGAAACGACAGCTTAAAAGAAAGAAAAACAGGGACAAAGTATGAGGAGATCTAGTTTTACATAGAAGGTAGAACTTTTATTTTTATACATAAGAATCAATAGTTCTGTACAAGAGGGGGGAAACGAACCAACACTGAAGAAAAGAGGTGAACGAAGAAATGAGGGAAGGGTAGAGGAAGGAGGATAGACGAGAAAGAAAAGAAGAGAACAGAACACCGGAGGGAGCAGGATGTTGCCGCTCAGCCAGAGGGAAGCATCTTTGATGGGGCGTAAACAATTTATCTGTGCAAGAAAAAGGAGCAGAGAATAGGTGATGAGTGTAAAACTGAAAGGATGTAAAACACACACCAGAACAGAGAGAGAGAGAGAGAGAGAGAGAGAGAGAGAGAGAAGCACTGCACACACACAAAAGCCTTAATGCCCAATCAAATGCATTATTGAATGGGCACAGGGGTATCCAGACCTTAAACATGCAGGGTGATCTAATCTCACTGTTAAAATCGATTCCAAAATAAACGGAACATTCAGATGTTTAATCAGATATGAAAGAGTACGAATAATTGTAGTGTTAAAGATCTTTAAATACGACATGTTGGCAACAGCCACAAAAAAGACTTCAGCTTAATACATAGATCTATTCCATAATATAATTAACATTTTAAAGAACAAACTGTTGCGGTTTTGGTGGGTCAAACGTTTGTAATCAAACATAAATTTGAAAAATATCAGCTGTGCTTGGAATATCCTAGATGCCTCATTACCTGCTTTGTAAGTCACCTTAAAAATAAATGTACTTTCAAACAAAGAACGAGTCAGATTCAGTAAGGTGATCCTAGAATTCATAGTGGAACGACTCCTCTGCTGGGCAAGAAAAACCGATTCCTAACAAGTTCTGCTAATATATAATCGATATTACAGTTGTATGAGTGGATTTACTTGCAAGTTTGTGCTCTGGTAGAAGACAGAGATGCTAACCATGGCATTTTTATTGGTGTGATGCTACCTGCATTAGCACAGTAGTGAAATGCGATGCAATGTAAATAATGTTGTTTGAATAACACGTCTTATAAGTTATAACTTAGAGCTCTCAGACATCCATGTTTCGAAACATAGCCATCGTATTACTTTATGCAAAACAAACTGGCACTCTCTGCTGCCTTAAATTATTAAAAAGGTTTATTTTATACGATTAAATGCTTGAGAAAGTAGACTAGAAACTTTATATAATAGGCTATAAACACAAGGATGTCAAAATGACACTCTAAATGACACTATCCCAAAGAATGAACTTCAAAAGATGAGCTTCAGTAATATAAAACATCAGCCAATGCCACTAAACGATTGGCATGCTTAAAACAACCCCCTAAAATCTAAGAGTGCTTCCAAAAACAGACCCCAAAAATCTAAGAGTGCTTCCAAAAACAGACCCCAAAAATCTAAGAGTGCTTCCAAAAACAGACCCCTAAAATCTAAGTGCTTCCAAAAACAGACCCCTAAAATCTAAGAGTGCTTCCAAAAACAGACCCCAAAAATCTAAGAGTGCTTACAAAAACAGACCATAATTTGACACAGACCATAAAATGAACACCATTCTTTTCATCCATAGAAGCTCATTAGTAAATGAACTTGGCTGAAGATCTTTTAAAAATGTACTTACTATACGCAGTTTCAATTTGAAATCAATTCTAAATATATCTGTATTGCTGTGATGATAAAATATGTGTCACAAATACACACTGTTTAGAAACCAGGGCAGCTAGTTTACCCCTAATCTCATTAGAATTTGCACCACACCATTTTTATGAGGGATCTTCACAAGTGTGGTAGCCGTTTGTGTTAAAATGTCGATTTGTGGACACTATCTGAATTAATTGTACAAAATTTGTATTCCTGGTTCATTTGCACTTATTTTATTAATCTGCATATGTATAATGGTGCACCTGTAGGCCAGATCATGTGATTACCTGGTCACATGATTAAGCAAGGAAATGGTATTGCTGGCAGGCTGGCAAGTCTGGATTATGCAGTGGTCAAACAATTTAGACCACACACACACTTCATGACATTATGGAATTATGTGGAACTTTCATCTACTTTATACAGTATGAACCAACTGGGATTTATTTGGAGTCTATGGATTACTATAGCTCAGATTTATTTTAATATTTGTGACATTTAAAGTTTACTTTGATATACATTCTATGTTGTTTAAATGCAGTGCCTTTTATATTTTGGATGGAAATAGCGAGGGTGGGATGTTTAGTAATAGGTCATGTCTAAGAAAGCTTACAGTTGATTTAGCACCACCAGATTCACACCTTTAGGGGGGGAAGTGATCTGAATGTGATAATTTTGCAAAAGCAGAGGTGCAGCATTGGCCTCAACATTTTTTTTACTAATGGCATTAAAATAGTATGACGATAGAAAAAGACGATTTGAAATTTGTAATTAAAAATTTTGTTTTAAAATCTGTTTTAAAATACGTATTTAGATACCTTGACTAATTGAAGATCAGGGATCAGCGGTTAGAAACAGAAGTAGTAAATTTAAATTAATGTTAGTAGGAAATGAGCAAACATGATTAGAGACCAGATCGGGGAGGAACCACACAGGAAGTTACAAAGTACAGTTTGCACCGACATGCTTCCTATTTTACACTGATGCACTTCAGCAAACTGTTCATACTCTATACAAACATGGTTACTCCCCTTCTTTTACTTCCACAAGTGACTATGGTTAAATAAAACCATAATTAGGAGTAAAAGACAGACCTATGTTTCACAGCTTTGATGAAATTTCACCTTACTATCAGGTGTCTGCACATTTACTCCAGTCTGAGCTGTGAACAAGAGCTTCCAGTCTGACATTTATGACAATGTGCATGTAAAACAGGGAAAACGCCCATCTCCAACTGCATGGAGTCACAACATTTGCCAGAGAATGCAAATGTATGAACGTAAACTGACTAAACCCAGGTCTTAAAAAAGAGCAAGAACATTAGGCATTGATTTTACTGAACACCACACTGCAGGAGATTTTACATGAGGATTTAGTGAAGTAATTCAACCACAATCTCAGACAGACAGATGGCGTGATCAGTTGCTAATGGAAGAGAGTTAGCAAAGGATGGGGGATGAGCAGGCATGGACACAAGCGAGCACAGCACAAGAATTACATTGAAGTCATGTCGTTGAGAGCGTGGTCCAGCTCCTCGCTGATGGCTTTGTACTTGAGTTTCTGAGAATACAACTCGTCTATAGGGGTGAGGTGTGGATGGGAGGAGGAAAGGATAAAGGGATGGGAGAAAAAAAAGTGACAGAAAGGTGGGTGAAGCATCCAGTCCAAGTGTGATGGGCCAGAAGAGGACACAGACAGACAGATAGACAGACAGAGCATAGTAGTGCAAAGAAACATTTAGAATAAAGCAAATACAAAACGAATGAAGTACTATGAGAGATGATATCAAGCCTAATTACTTCCATTCATTATTTAAACACATTATATTCCATTGATATGTTTACTAAAAGACTGGCTAGACAGATTCATAAATAAATAGTAAAAATAATGTGCCTAGTTTAACCATGTCAATCAACTGTCTACACCACACAACTTCAAAAAGCTAAGCTGGTATGCGCCAGATATGATCACTCGTGTAATTGGAGCAATTCAGCCACAATATATGTAGTTGCTGTCAAAGCCTATAATGTAAGAATCTTAAAGGAATCCAGACTAGATAACTGCTTTTATCCAATTACTTATTTATAATAATTACCAATAATAGTTATAATTACCAATTACTTATTAATATATACTATTCTTATCACTCGGAACTTTTTTAATTTTTTTCTGGCTACAGAAAATGTACCTCCTCATGACTTTTAGCTAAATGTCGAAAAAGTAAATGAAATTGCAAAAATAACTATTCATCCACAGTGTACTCATTTTGATTGATTAGGACCATTCAAACATGAATACACGAAATAAATAAGGAAAGAACTACAGCATTACCAAACAGAAAGAACAGAGACACATCCCAATGATAAGAAAAAGCGAGTCTTAAGACTTCGAGATGCAGACTTAGCGATGCAGCAAAATCCTAATACAGAAAATAAAAGCCCTACGATCAAATAACAGCTGACAGATTTTACTATGAAAAAAGTCGTACCTTCCAGATCATCAATGGTCTTCTCAAGCTTGGCTACCGATCTCTCAGCGAACTCAGCACGAGTCTCAGCCTGAGGGAAAAGGGAGAGAAAAGAAATTCTAACTCACAGACTTACACACGTCTTTCAAACAAAAGTCAGATCATGGAAAACCTCACCTCCTTCAGCTTGTCAGTGAGGACCTTAATCTCCTCTTCATATTTGTCTTCCTTCTGTGAGTACTGTGGAGGTCAATCAGAGCAAAAGGTCACGACTGCCAATCCAGCAAACTGTAAACACTTCACTTTAGCATCTGATAAGCATTCACCAGTGTTGTGCGTGAACGAGTTCAAAAGAACGCGTTCATTGAACACGTTCGTTTTTTCGTGAACGTTAAACTGAACGAAACACATTTTGTAATAAAGAACTTGAACGTGAATTAGTTCACATTATATGTAATGAACGGCCGACATCACAGTAAATGAACGCTGGAAT
>JAOTRQ010000006.1:2069392-2082674 GCA_028565875.1 Hoplisoma paleatum | reverse complement strand
AAACTGGTCGCCCGCCGCATTAGTTGGTACCCCAAAAGTAGCCCGCAGCTTCAAAAAGGTTGGTGACCCCTGATCTAAATCATGGGTAACCAAGCTTTTCGAAACTGAGAGCTACTTTTTGGGTACCTACTACTGCAAAGGGCTTTCAGTTTGATACACAAATTTGAAATCACAGTTTGAAATCACAAATTTATAACCTTTAATTACATGTTACTATTAATAATTAATAATATTCATCTATGTTAAGATGCTGATCATGTAAATGATTTCTCACAATAATTTTCAATAATAATTTAACAGGTAGGAAACAAATAAATATG
Organism: Hoplisoma paleatum; assembly: GCA_028565875.1. Lineage (NCBI taxonomy): Eukaryota > Metazoa > Chordata > Actinopteri > Siluriformes > Callichthyidae > Hoplisoma > Hoplisoma paleatum. The sequence continues at coordinate 2,082,354 of JAOTRQ010000006.1, read as the reverse complement.
CAATATGCAAAATATTTTATATGCAAAAAAACTCATGAGGTCCTCGCGGGCGACCTGGTGCACGCGGGTACCACGTTGGTGACCCCTGATCTATATACATAGAAGTATATAGAAATATGAAGGTGTGTGGCTTTGTCTCTAGATTCTCACAGGACTGATGATATGGCAAAGTGTGCTAACAAATGGCCTGTATACGTCCTTTGTTGATTTGACCATCTCCAAGGAGTGGACTGCAGCACAAGGGTCAGAACGGTTCAGCGCTTCAGTGCCCAGGTGTACAGAGGGCCAAAGTTCAGCCATGTGTTCACATGCAGTTCCATGGGACCATAAGAGAAGAGGCTCTGACCTACAATGTTCACAGGGGGACTAAATCTGGCTGATTGCCTTTTTGATCACTTAGTACCTCTCAGTTACTTTAATTAAAAATAATTATTTAAACAAAATGCTGTCAAGAATAATTATTTATTGAGATTTTATGTCATGTTGTACCCATTAAAATATATTAATGTCAGTAAATGGTTCTTCATTACACAAGGATATGTTTAATTTTTTATTATTTTTTTTTAATTAACCTAACTGCTTGTTGTTGTTTTTTTGGACTGTAAAAGAAAAAAAAAAGAACACCCAGAGCATGCAAACTCAACACATAATGGGCATGGACCACCCCAACTGGGGATTAAACCCATGACCTTCTTCTTTGTTAGGTGAGAGTGCCACCCATAGCGCCAACCAGTTAAAAATTTGAAAGTGACATTTTGCTAATATTTTATGGTTTATTTTTATTACATAGTTAAAATAACAGTTATGAAATAAGAACATTTGTTGATATATTTTCTCAAATATTTTTTTCCATGCTATTATCTTTGAAAGATTCATAACCACAGTATCAATACAGCCGGGACAATTTATCATCCATATTCTACAAGGACGCTCAACTATTTTATTCTAACCCAAAAACTTCAGCAGGGAAACAGATAACTACAGTCTTCTTTACTCTTCTTCATTTCTCATTTTGCTTTATGCTTTACAGGTCTTGGTATTATTCATTGATCACACCTTTTCTAAAAGTGGCCAGTTCGTATGGCACTTATGAAGCTTTTCCAATGATATAGACCCAATATTAATTATGAGATCTTGCTATTTTAATATTTTAATTTATGATGAGTGAATAAAAATACAGCATTTAGTTTCATTGAATTTTTATTAATGAATGCACATTTGAATTGGTACTGCCTATATTTATATTATTTTATCTTAAACACAGTCAAGTTTTAAAAATGCTGGTTTTACATAGTAAACTATAAAAATTGATTGGATTATGTATTTACATAAAGCATGTGTTGTTTTTAATTCACTGTCATCTTTTCAAACTTAAAACATAAAAACATAAAAATGTAAATATACCATACACCCATGAATATGATATATAATAAACAGACATAGATTATTAAATAGATATGTAAAAAATAATAAATAAATATGATAGATAATAAATAACTTTATATGATTGTCTTTTTTTGGCTTTTTCATAATACTTTATAAATGGTATAGTATATTTGTCTTATATGACTTTGGGTAAAATGTAATAAATATAATATATATATATATATATTTATTAAATATAATATGTTAAAATGTGATGAAACCAATTTTGGTTTTCACTAGGTTAGAAGAGCACCGTCTCTGTTAGACCCCGATGCAAAAGTTATTTTAATTTGGTTCGCTTATAATTGTAATATTATTCATATTAAAACAAATGAATGTACAACCACAAAACAAAACAAAAAGTCTGATACTTAAGTCAGTTGCACCTTTGTTTTTTCATTGTTGTATTTACACACAATACAACAATGGGTTTGGGTTGTATTACTTGTTTACAGATGCAGTTTAAGGGTTCAGGGAAATCTAAACAATCTGATAATGAGGATTTTTTTCTATCTGAAAGAATATGACCTATAGACATTAATATTGCTGTTTTGGTTTGTTCAGAACTCTTTCTAAAAACATCTACAAAACACAAATATACAGTATATTCAAAATTTTTATATATTCCACAATTCCACTTAACACTGTCTACTATAAAAAAATTTAATTGTATAAACTAAACATGTGTACTATGACTAAAGTATGTGTCACACATATTACACGATCATTATTAAATGTAATTGTAACCAGGATTGCAAAGTACATTCATAAAAAATAAAAAATCATTTCTGTTTATGTAATCATAATGAATATATTATTTAATAGAGAGATAGATACTTTATTAATCCCGAAGGAAGCAAGTTACATAAATCAATACAAAGAGTAGTAAGTAATAGTACACACAGTACAGAGATTTACATTTACACATATATAAAAAATACAGATAAAAATAAAATTAAAATTAATGTTATTTAGGAGTATACTGTCTATATAAAGTCATGAAATTTAATGGCGTACATACAACATTCAAGATGTGATGGTATTTAAGTAATATGTGATCTTAATTTTAACTTTCTTTTAAGAATAATCTCTGAATACTCCGTGACCATTAATGGTGCCATAAATGTACCCTAATGTACCATAAATATCACTGGTACATACATGTATCCATAACATGGGACAAAGTCTTTAAAACTTAGCATCAGATTATTTTTTTTCTGTTTTGACTCAAGAATTTCTTGAAAGGTGAAAACCTGATGTGCGGGATTGGTATCTGGGTGTTTAGGAAAATACTGTTGATCCACTTTATTAAAATATTTGATATGTGGGTTTTAAAAATAAGCCGTTCTGTTTTTATTTTAAATTTATATACTCAGTTTTAGAATTTAACTTATTTTTTACATTTTGAATTGATATAAGTCTAAATTATGTTTGCAAAAACGGATTCACTCCTGTCAGACAATCAGTGGTAGGGCTACATGGTATTTATACATTTCTGTCATTGTTTAAAATCTGTAGCCCAAAATAGTGTCTTGTAGCCAAAGTTGGCAATGTCTGCACCTAGTTTATGATAGGCATTGCTCGACTACCATTTGTGCCCATGCAGTGTGACACATTGCCTTCAAGCACTGACCATCTGAGCAGGGTAAGGACTTTAATCTCTACACTAATAATAGTTTGGCAAAGCTTAAATCCTTAGCAATTACACACCACCGTGGGACATGATTGTACAAGACACAATGCATGATGCAAAGTACAAAAAAAGCTATGCTGCAAGTTCTGAAAAGTGCAGTTATTTGCAATCTTAATGCCCATTTCCAGAGATCTAAACAAGCACGGTCAAGTCAGATGCTAGCACATCAACCGGTAAAAGGAGCTTTATAAAGGTGAACTGCTTTCTCTGATCCAACTCTTATTGATCTAGCAAAACAAGGGCTTAAGGTTATAGCTCTGCCTTTGCTCAACCCAGGCATGAAATGGTCCCCAGATGCACCTCCCATCTTGAGCCAAGGCCATAGCCACTGTGTGTTTCTCCAGGTTGTTCAGCCCTGTCCTTGAACTTAGCTGGAGGGGAGAAGCCTAATTTTCTCTTTGAAAATTTCAGCTATGAAAAAGAAATTCTCCTGTGATTCTCTTTGAGGATCTGAAGGAGATTGAGAAAATAAAACATACTGTTACAGTAGACAGAGCTGAAGAACACAGCATGGTCTGGGTTCGTCGTTTTATGTTTACCGTCTATCCATGTGCTTTCCGCAGCAAAGGAACAGCACCATTTACATTATTTATACAAATACAAAAATACAGCAATGCATTAAAATACAGAAGCTAAAAATAAAAAAAGACCTGTGAATTAATCAAACTTTGACTCCACCAGAAGCAAACAGATGTGTCCTATTTAGGCTAATATCAACTTTAACTTGTGAGTGAGCGAGTAAACTTGTGATGTATCGTGTCTGTCATATTCGAAGCCAAAGATCAGCCGCATCCTTCTCTAGAACATCGCAGCTCTGAAATATTGCAGACCTGATCTCTTATTCCTTTATTCAAATGCCATCGATTGAATAGAGTGATCAGAGGCATCACCCTCAGTGGATAAGAGTAAGCCCAGGCTGACACATGGAAGGCTTGCTGGACTTTGATGATGCTGCAGCGTATCCTTTTGGGCTTTCAAACAACGTAGAGTGAGTGTGCTACCTCACTTAGCTGTCTGGAGAACAATCATTTAGTACAAAGCAATGTCAAGGCTTCAGTCAGCTGTGGCTGCAGCCAGGCATTCTCTAATTCAGGTTGCTCTGTCTGCATCTTGCTGTGGGCTTTCACATACAAATCCCATTTGCAGTTAAGGGTGCTTTCAGAGGCCATGGCTTAGGCAATGTGCTGGAGTGCTCTAATGTGCTGCTCCTGCAGCTAGAGGAAATCTTGTTCTTATCACACGTCCAAAAGGGGTCTTAGGACTAAGAGTGCAAACATTCACTAGCTAGAGGGGAAAAGGAAAGAACATGCAGTGATGATAAGACTAAATTCATTTACAAAGCCAAATCATAAAATGTTTGGACAGTATGCATATTTGTGGGTTTTAACCCAATATAATTCATGTTTAGGGTTGGGTGCCTTGCTCAAATGAACTTCAGTCAAGACTTGTTGACCTGCAATCTTCCAATCACAGGCCCAGGTCTCGCCCAATCAGTTCACAACTGCCCAATTTCTATAGCAAAAATCTTTTGGAATCTTTAGGGCCAAACTATTTTAGTTAAGCTTAGTGAAAAGGAATGGTAACATTACAAAATGTTGAATGATTTAATGTCTGAAATGTTTATTAATAAATGTAATAAAGTTCATCAGACAAATTATGGAACATTCTCTTCATATAGATTAAACTAGTTAAAGTAAATGAAAAGATCTCTGCATTTTTATTATTTGTATTTATTCCCCTGACGTTTTTTTTCTGATTTGAGGTCATATTTTAGACATTTAATAAAGCCAGGATAGGTGCTATACAACACTAGAATCCCAGAGAACCTGATTCAAACCTTACTTAATATGAGATGTCATATGCTGAAATGTAATTACAGTTAATGCATGTTTAGTAATGTTTATTAAATTACAGCTTTTTCCAACCAATGCTAGTAATATATCAGATTTAATAATGGTTTGTGATTACCCCTCTCCTGACAAATAAAGATGGATCATTGCGGTTTCACTGATTATGATGTACATAATTATATAATTTTACTGAAAAGATGTTTGAGATGCACTTCATTTATCATTCTCAATGAACTCTTCTGAATGGTGTTGAACTTAATGTGACTGCATATTTTCCCAGGGGCTGCCTGTCTAAAATGAACATGCCTATTGAAACCAGAGTCCACATTAAAGGAGAAAATGAAGAGGAGAATGAAATGCTGGCGACGATGCAATTTTTTTTATGACAATTACCTTTAGGTCAGAGTAGTTAACCTAGTGAAATTATCCATGCTGCCTCCACTCTCACCCTTCAAAACAAACTGGGTGAACATAAAGGGCTAGTTATTTTAGCCTCTGGCTCTAACCAGCTGCCATTACCTAGAGAGAGAGGTGCTAAATGTATAACAGAAGAGGGCAGGTGGAAACTAATTCATGCCTCAGGCAATCTGGAGAACATTCCTCCGCCTACGTGCCATGCCTCTCTATACCTGTGTGTTATAAGGCAGCCGACAAGATCACTGAGATTCTAATATGGTTACATGCACATGTAAATGTGCCACATTTAGGTTAAAAGAACACAGTGAAGCCAAAATGTTGTATTTGATCATTAAAATTGCACAATTGTTGCATTGGTCGCATTTGAAACGGAGCACTTTGTGCATGGATTAGTTATTTATTTTTATATATTATAATTTTATGCAAAAGACATTATTATTTCACATATTTTCATAAATAATACAATATACAGACAAAACTATGTAGACAATAAACTTGCATATGTACAGAAAATATTAAATTAATACAAGATACTATTTAATTTTATTTAATAGGCGTGTTTATATAGATATGCCTAAATAAAATGGGAATGGTTGGTGATATCAGCTGAGTGTTTGTGGCACATTGGTACATTGGAGAGGTAAAACTTTTCAAGGAGATCCATTTTGGATCCAATGGTCACGCTCCACATCAAACTTGTTATGTTTTTAATTTTATTGTTAATGTAATTTTATTCTATTTAATTTTTTGTAATGTCAGTTATTGTGCACTGTGAGCTACTGCAACCAAAAACTAATTCCTTGTATGTATCGCATACTTGGCGAATAAAGTCCAATTCTGATTATTGTGAATTTCCCAACCAAAACAATGATGTGCTTGGTTTTAACTTTAGAACTTTATTCTCTATGCTGTATTTATAAGTTAATGAACACTTATAAAATGTGCTGCCCATTGTGTTGGATTGTCAATGAGTTGAAGCTGTTCTTGCTGCAAAGGGTGGACCAACGTCATATTGAACCCTATGGATCAAGAACAGGATGTCGTTTAAGCTCATATGTGAGTCAACGCAGGTGAGCAAATGTACATCGAATATGTATATAGTGTTTTTTTTATGCATGCTTTATATGCTTTAAAAAACTATGACATAAAACAATGACATTCCTTTTGTTTTTATAGTTTGTTTATGCAGTATTAAAACAGAAAATGATTGTATTTACTGTACCCTCTTCAATGTCATTCCAATGCATGTCAAACCACACGACACATTTCTTTCATTTACTAATTGTAGTAATAAAGCCATGTGTATTCAAAAACCCATATAGTGAAATTTATATATTAATGCTAAAACTTTTAAGCAGTGCCAGGAATTTTATTAATTGATATATTATTAATTTTTAAAATGTTTATTTTATAATACCTGTCCCCACGTAGGGGTGCATATCTGGGGTTGTAATCCCATCATTATGTTTTGATATGAATAAACACTTGGAACTTAGTGACAGTTTAGAACAGTAAGTATTAAATACAAATAACCAGTGCATGTTTTGGGTGATGTAAAGGAAAAGGAAAAACATACAAAAATGTTGGGACTTGAACATCAGTTCCACCACTTAATTATCTGCTTTTAAGATAAGATATAAGAGATATTGAGGTCTTATCTTTTGTTATCTCATAATAGTTTTAAAGCTGCAGCTTTTTGAACACATCATACATATATTGATGGTAAACTGGGGAATACTAGCAAATAGGTACTCTCTATTAACAATTTATGCTTTACACAATTCCCCCATATTTCAACCAGAGTCAGCACTGAAGAATAAAGAAAGTTAAACAAACCATTAATATTAAAAGCAAAATGCAGCACAACTGTGGCAGCTAGTTAAAATGCACTTACCTCCTCAATATGTCAGGAAATTGCTGGCACATAATTTTCTACTTCTGTCTGTTGCATTTTGCAGTGTGGATCATTTAAAAAAAAGCTATTGTGTAATGTTTTCATTCTCTTCTCTATTATAAAACTTGCAAAGCATTATGATGGGCTCAGGAAGAGTGAACTCTGTGTGTGATGAAGTGCAAGGATTTACAAAACACTTTACCCCGCTACTCCAGAGCACAGAGTATTGACAGAGACTGTGCTGACTTGCCCACTTTGTAGCGGAATTATAAGTTTTGTGAAGTTAAATTGATTATATTAAAATTCACCTATGCGTTCTAAGAAGCTTTGTCAAAAAAGTGGGAACCTCAGCAAAGTTGTTGTTTTCTTTGGTGCGAACAATTTGCACCAATCTTATCATCACTGACACCTGCTTACAAAATTAATGGCTCACTGCATAAGAATCATTTGTAAAAGTCAGCATTAAAGCAGAGATGACGATGATATGTTTACCTTTTTTATCCTCACTTAATCCTCATTTTTTCTTGTGTTACACTGTAAATTCCAGAGGATGAAGGGCATCTAGACTTTTGGATTTGAGGTTATGTAATAGTCTCCCTGTTATGTTATACACAATACGCTGTTCACCAATTAAACATACACTGATGACACAACCTCTACTGCTTAACTAAAGCTAAAATTGCACACATTAAAATGCTTAACAATAAATTTTTATGACTTTCATTTAATTTACCTGTTTTTTGTCATGAACAATAGACCAGGACAGTGGTTAATCTCAGTATACGACTTATGTGACTTATGGTTACTCCCACAATTTAGACTGTCTAGCCTCTGTACATTTGTGAAAGCTTGAGACACCTCAACACATGCAGACAAATACAAATGACCAAACAGACATTAACCCAATAAGAGGACATAATCGTTCAATTTTATACTGTTCAAATTATAATGTACTTAATACTGGACCTAATGTTCAATTGAAAATTCAATAAAAAATACAAATAATAAATTAATAACAGATAACCTTCCCAAAAGGGGGTTAAGGTGTGGGGATAATAGCGTTTTGATTTTTGGGATGATCATTCCGTGTATGCCAAGTTTATTTAAAAGATGTAAAAACTTTCACTGCATTACTGCAATAAATTTAAAAATCTGTGTAAAGCGCATTTTTAATATAAAAATGTTCATTCAAGTCAATGATATGCTTCATGACCTTCGAATGGACAATATAATGTTTATTTTGAGAAATGTGTTTATTTTGCGAGAAGAAAATCAGACCAGGCTGAGTACAGCATCAAAAGCTATTTTACCTGTAATTTTAAAAAAAATAAGATTTTAGGTCTCTTTTTTGGAATATTTATTTTATTATTGATTTCTCTCTTTCCTTCATTCCAGATTTTCTTTGTTTGTTAACTTGTTTTGTGTTACATCAGGATTCTCAAGCTGACCCTCAAAGGTCTGGTGTGGCTGCAGGATTTTATTTCAATCTGATTTGAACACACCTGATTTCACTAGTTTAATTAGTTGGTCTCAGATTGAAACAAAGACCAATCACATTTCTGGATTGGTTGCTTTCAGATATTCTTTCATGAAAACAGGTGGTTCACAGGTCAGTTAACATTTTGGTAGCTAATGGATTAATCAATATTCTTTAACTCAGCGCTTGCATATAATCATTTTGCGTTCTCGCCCACAATCAGTTCCAGACCATATATTTGTAATTGAAATCGAGTTGGTCCATCTATTGGTGCAAAAATGTAATCTGTGTTCTGGTTTCAGTTTACATTCATCCAGTAACGTCTAGGTGTAAAAACAAAAACACCATTTAGTTTCTTTAATGATGTATTAGCAATTAAACAAATCATTAGACTAGCAGACACAAGTTGTTCCCTTGCAAATTAATTCTGTCTTTGTTTGATTTGTTTAAATCATATTTAATCAAAATTATTTTCATGCCACCTAACGTGGATGCCAAGTCTGGCTTATCACCAAAGTTTCTTTCTGTAATCATTTCCTTTAGCCTTCTCAGCATGTTTTTGCCTGCTGGTCCTGGATTCTGTAAAGTTGCCTTGAGACCATCTCATAAATGTAAAAAAATACTATACATGTACAGCAGATTTAACATTTCTCAAATAAAAGACCCTAACACATGATACATTTGGCTTTGCTTCCCTGGTACATACAAATCTTTTGGCCTCAGCAAAGCATCATAACACAAGAAAGTTGCTGAGAGCAAAACGGCCTTTAGAAAGCAATGTTAGTGCAAGCTCATGGGCAAGCATCTAAACATAACTAGGCTGGGTGAAGTAGAATGTATCTCAATCATAATTAAACTGTGGAACAACATTCTCTGGATGATATCATGCATCTACCGGTGATAAGCTATTTTGTATTATGACAAAGTTTGCAGCCTTTCAATCCAAAACCAAATACATATATTGTAACATGATTAAAAAGCAGACTGTATTAGGAAAACATCAATCCCTTAAAACAAGCTGTAAAATTAAGTAAAGTAAAGTAAAGTAAACTAGAAAAGTAAAGTAAAATTCTTGGAGAAAGCATATTCATATCTGTTTTTTTTTTAAATTGTCATTTTGTTATAAATATTACTCTACATTATATACAATCTACTACAGTGACTCTCGCTTCAGAATCGAGCGATCATGCACCTCTCCTGTATGGCCATGATTTATGGCTTGTGTGTTCTTCATGTCTTTACCGTAAAAGAGTAGCAGCAGTGGCAATGCCCTTGCTCAGTGCTAAAATAATGGGGCTTTTCTCGCAGCAGATGCCAGGATGAAGAACTCATCTTTGTGGAGCTGCGGAACTGGTAATTAGTCAGGATGGGTTACAGCAAGGGCCGTCAGTGTGTCTGTTAAGTGGGTTCAAAGGAAAGTGAAAAAACATGATCGTATGGTCCTTTGCCTCCATACATTTGGCTTCTTCCATCTTAAACAATGTTCGGCTTTATACTTTATACAGCTCATAGTTTTCATCATACGTAATTATGATTCGACTTTTCTATCCCTTTGGTTGGCTCATCAGTCAATTATAGTCTAACACATTATTGATTCTGCTGCAGGAGAAACCATTAAGGATGTGTGAAGGGGAAATCACTTATACAACTGATAATGTGATAAATGTTTTAATCCCAGCTTTTCATTAATGCTACCAATCATACATTGCTATGAGGCAACAAATAAATGATTAAATTGAACAAGTTTGGCTTTTGGAAATATCAGCCTGTAGACTCACTGCTTTTATGCAGTTTCTTATTTTATGTGGAAGCAAGCCTTTTAATTCACTAACATACAAAAATATTAAAGTGACTCTGAGTTGTGACACATGGATGCTATATCTGTACAAAAACATGTGCTGGACAGAGGGTTCTTTCTTTGTGATGTTTTCATGTTCACCTTGATTTTGTTTGTGGTGCTTTAGTTTCCTCCCACTATTTCTTACCTTCAAAATAGGCAGTAAATGGATGAATGAAAATATTATTAAATATTTTATAATAGTAGCAAATGATATATCCGTTTAAATCTTTTTATATTTCGACTTTACAGAAGACAACAGAATGCATGTCAAATTGCTATCATTACAATTTCAGTGATAATAGTTGGTTTTAAAAACATACACAACAAAGCAACTAAATTATTCTCAATTGACTTGGTTGGCTACCAATTTCTTGTAGTTTTGCTTATAAACTGACCCAACAAACCAAACAAAAATGTGTTAATAACAAACTGCTCTGACCAAGACGAACCAAAATAATCCCTAATGCAGTATGCACAGCTAACTTTTAAATGCTCTAAGCCACAGGTCTCAAACCGGATCTGTAAAGGGCCGGTGTGGCTGCTGGTTTTTGTTCGAAACAACACAGTAGGTCACATGATCAGCTGTTTAAATGAGACTAACTAAACTAGTGAAATTTAGTGCGTTCTGATCTGATTGGAATAAAAATCTAGCAGCCACACCGGCCCTTTGAGGAAGGGTTTGAGACTCCTGCTGTAAGCATTACCTTTTAAATAAGGTGCAGCTGTGGATAATTAATAATAGAACCAATCAAAAAAGGATGTTTAAACTGAAAGGCTCTAGCATGTGGTCCTTGAAAGAGGAATGTGACAAAATCACAATTTATTTTCTATTTTATAAAATGGCATATTGGAAAGGGGATTTAAGCTTTTCTGAACTAATAAAAGCTGGAATTAAATAATAATTCCTTGGTAATTAGTACTTTTTTCTTTTTAACAGTTGCTGGTTCAAGCCCCACTACCGCCAAGTTGCCACTGCCGGGCCTCTGAACAAAGTCTATAACCATCAAATGTTAAAAATGGTGTTTTATTGTAACTATAACTCGCTTTGGGTAATGGTGTCTGCTTAATGCTTAAAATGTAAATATGCAAATGTATTGTAATGTTTGTAATGAATTGTCCAAATTGTTTATTGTTTTCCACATGCAGTATAACTGTGGTATAATTAAGTTAAGTGCAGTTTTAAAGATTTGTCCAGCACTGGTAAAACATGTGGCATAAGCATCAATCAGTTGTGCATCTGAAATGTACTCAGTAGTCTAGGTGTTAGCCTAGTCTTTGTCGTTGTCTGAGAGAAACAGCAGAATGGGAGCATGTGGTTTGGTGTCAGCAGTGCACGAGTGGCCTCACTCGGGCTGAACGTGTTCCTCAGATTTGAGGCTGAGCTACATACGGAGGGCACCGTGCCTGAGGCCCTGGGGCCATGCTGTCCCAGGTCAGCAGATGGGCCTATGATTATTATTTTCAGGCCCTTGTCGTACCTGACCACTTCTTCTTGCGCTGTGAACAGCTGTTTTACTCGCTTCAATGCAAGCATGCAGCGAATGGCCATTTTTCTTCTTGTTCTTTACTTTGTACATAATATAAATCTTTACTGTGACCCTGCTCCTGGCTTCATCCACCTGTGTCTTACTGCAGGCAAAATCTCCCACTGAGAATTCACCACCACCACCACCCCCTTCTCATAGTCTTTATCTGCACAGAGAACTGAGACTGCTGGTGAAAACTTTATTTATTCTTTTATTCAAGGAATAATGAAAAATATATGTACAAACATTTATCAGAAACAATTGAAAATGTGAAAGTTAATCTTTCAACAGCTTGTTGGCTATCTTGGCATAATATTTTATGAATCTTATTTGGCATGTTGCTTTGTTTCTAACAATAATTGTTGCAGTTTGGTATCATTGTACATTTCGAATGACTAAAGCATTAGTTGAGAAATTAGTTTTTTAGTTAATATCTATAATATGGTGCCAATAAAAATATCCATAAGGGAATACAGAAAATGATAACATTAAAATCATAAAATGTGAGCAAGGTTTGAGACTGACGTTGTTTGTCAGTCATGATGAGCTAGCTGCTGATTAATTAAGCGAATTTATTTCAGCAGTTTTTTTTCAGCTCTGTCTTCACAGAGGGACACACGAGGCATACTGTAGTTTTTTGGATGAATACCCTCTTTATGTGCTCCAATTTATCACGCCACAGGGAAAAATGCTCTACATCTACATGAGCACCTGGTGTCCGGCCAGTCTCTTTACTGCACACACACACACGCGCACACACGCACGCACACGCGCACGCACGCACGCACGCACGCACGCACGCACGCACACACACACACACACACACACACACACACACAC
>JAOTRQ010000006.1:2040884-2052501 GCA_028565875.1 Hoplisoma paleatum | reverse complement strand
CCCCGAGGCCGACGTCCGCCCACCTCTGAGCCCCGAGGCCGACGTCCGCCCACCTCTGAGCCCCGAGGCCGACGTCCGCCCACCTCTGAGCCCCGAGGCCGACGTCCACCCACCTCTGAGCCCCGAGGCCGACGTCCGCCCACCTCTGAGCCCCGAGGCAGACGTCCGCCCATTTCTGAACCTTGAGGCCAACGCCCGCCCACCTCTGGACCCCGATGCAGACGTCCGCCAGCCTGAACCCCGGATGTCTGTCCACCTGTACTCCGATGCCCTGTTCTCCAGTACCCATGGCAACCCTCCCTGAAGCAGGTTCCCTTGGTGGAGGGGGAGAAATTTTAGGGGCGGGGAAGTGTGAGGAAACGTGTTTCCCCACACACAAACTGTTCTGCCTCTGGTCACGCCCACTCTGGTTGTCACGCCCCCTTTGGTCGTCATACCCTGACGAAGCGCACCTGAGCGCAATTGCTGGGGATTACTCCTTGTATTTAAACCTGTCTTCCCCAGCAATCAGGGCTAGATCATTGTTTCTGTTTCTGTTGTTGTTTTCTGTTGCTGTTAGTTTCTATCTCTGTATGCGCATCATCATGCGCAGCCAGTTCCAGTGTCTCTCTGTTGGTGTGGGTGTGTCGTGGCATTTAAAGAGTCCCTTTAACCTCAATCCCTAACAGAATGATCTAGCCACTTTGGGACCGCCACACACCTCCAGCACCGTCCATTGTCTGCTGCCGGCATCTGCTCAGCTATCCCTTGCTGCCGGCGTCCCCACACCTGTATCCTGCAGCCAACGTCCGCTCTACTGTATCCTACAGCCGACGTCCGCTATCCTGACTCTAACGGCCGGCGTCCGCTATTCCTGTTTCCTGCAGCCGACGCCTGCTCATCAGAATCCTGCAGCTGGCGCCCGCTCACCTGATTCGCCGACGTCCGCTCACCTGAACTCCGATGCCACCGTCTGCTTTTCTGATCCGCTGATGTCTACTCTCCTGACGTCCATCCACCTAAACCCTGAATCGCCGACGATCGCCTACCTGATCTGCCGACGTCCGCTATCCTGAACTCGCCGACGTCCGCTCACCTGAACTCTGATGCCGCCGTCTGCTTTTTCTGATCCACCGATGTCTACTCTCCTGACGTCCATCCACCTAAACCCTGAATCGCCGATGACTGCTCACCTGATCCGCCGACGTCCGCTGTCCTGAACCCGCCGACGTCTGCTGTCCTGAACCCGCCGACGTCCGCTGTCCTGAACCCGCCGACGTTTGCTGTCCTGAACCCACCAACGTCCGCTATCCTGAACCTACCGACGTCCGCTAACCTGAACCCCCGTTCGTGAAGAAAGCTGGTTCGGATCACCTGCCTGCCGCTCCGTAGACGAAAGGGCCGGCGCCGCAGTTCCAGGCCCGTTCCGCTCACCCCTGAACCCCGAGGCCGACGTCCGCCCCCCTCTGAGCCCCGAGGCCGGCGCCCGCCCACTTCTGGACCCCGCTGCAGACGTCCGCCAGCCTGAACCCCGGATTTCTGTCCACCTGTACCCAGATGCCCTGTTCTCCAGTACCCATGGCAACCCTCCCTGAAGCAGGTCCCCTTGGTGGAGGGGGAGAAATTTTAGGGGCGGGGAAGTGTGAGCAACCGTGTTTCCCCACACACAAACTGTTCTGCCTCTGGTCACGCCCCCTCTGGTTGTCATGCCCCCTTTGGTCGTCATACCCTGACGAAGCGCACCTGAGTGCAATTGCTGGGGATAACTCCTTGTATTTAAACCTGTCTTCCCCAGACATCGGGGCTAGATCATTGTTGTTTTCTGTTGCTGTTAGTTTCTTTCTCTGTATACGCATCATTTAAGTTCTGTTTATTAAAACATTGGTTTAAGTTCAGCCAGTTCCAGTGTCCGTTTGTGGTGTGGGTGTGTTGTGGCATTGAAAGAGTCCCTTTATCCTCAATCCCTAACAGAATGAGCCACTTTGGGACCGCCACACACCTCCAGCACTGTTCATTGTCTGCTGCCGGCATCTGCTCAGCTATCCCTTGCTGCCGGCGTCCCCACACCTGTATCCTGCAGCCGACGTCCGCTCTCCTGTATCCTACAGCCGACGTCCGCTATCCTGACTCTAACAGCCGGTGTCCGCTATTCCTGTATCCTGCAGCCGACGCCTGCTCATCAGAATCCTGCAGCTGGCACCCGCTCACCTGATTCGCCGACGTCCGCTCACCTGATCCGCCGACGTCCACTGTCTTGAACCCGCCGACGTCCGCTGTCCTGAACCCGCCGACGTCCGCTGTCCTGAACCCGCCGACGTCCGCTGTCCTGAACCCGCCACGTTCGCTGTCCTGAACCCACCGACGTCCGCTATCTTGAACCCGTTGACGTCCGCTATCTTGAACCCGTTGACGTCCGCTATCCTGAACCCTGAAAAGCCGACGTCAGCTCACCTGAACCCCCATTGGTGAAGAAAGCTGGTTCGGATCACCTGCCTGCCGCTCCGTAGACGAAAGGGCCGGCGCCACAGTTCCAGGCCCGTTCCGCTCACCCCTGAACCCCGAAGCCGACGTCCGCCTACCCGAACCCTGAATCGCCGACGTCTGCAAACCTGAACCCTGAATTGCCGTTCCGCCCACCTCTGGGCCCCGATGCTGACATCCGCCCCCCTCTGAGCCCCGAGGCCGATGTCGGCCCCCCTCTGAGCTCCGAGGCCGACGTCCGCTCCCTCTCTGAGCCCCGAGGCCGACGTCCGCCCATTTCTGAACCCCGAGGCCGACACCCGCCCACCTCTGGACCCCGCTGCAGATGTCCACCAGCCTGAACCCCGGATTTCTGTCCACCTGTACCCCGATGTCCTGTTCTCCAGTACCCATGGCAACCCTCCCTGAAGCAGGTCCCCTTGGTGGAGGGGGAGAAATTTTAGGGGCGGGGAAGTGTGAGGAACCGTGTTTCCCCACACACAAACTGTTCTGCCTCTGGTCATGCCCCCTCTGGTTGTCACGCCCCCTTTGGTCGTCATACCCTGACGAAGCGCACCTGAGTGCAATTGCTTGGGATTACTCCTTGTATTTAAACCAGTCTTCCCCAGACATCGGGGCTAGATTATTGTTGTTTTCTGTTGCTGTTAGTTTCTATCTCTGTATGCACATCATTTAAGTTCTGTTTATTAAAACCTTGGTTTAAGTTCAGCCAGTTCCAGTGTCCGTCTGTGGTGTGGGTGTGTCGTGGCATTTAAAGAGTCCCTTTAACCTCAATCCCTAACAATCTCAGTGATGAGATAAACTTGTGGGCTATAATGCTGAAACATAAACATGCATTTCCTTACATAAATTAAGCATCCTGACAAAATAAAATAAGGGTTGAGGAGAGCACAAATACATCTACAATGTATTTATGTATTTTATAATATTTTGTATATTTACTGTATACAATCACGAAGAGTAGTACTCTAAAACACAATGATTTACATTAATCATATAAATATTAATATATAGCGTAATGCACATCTGTGTGTGAGACGATGTTTTGGGTATGCATGACACATGGATGACTTATTGGCATAATAAACCTTCTGTTTGTCAGTAGAAGTCACCGTCATGAGCAAAAACTAGTCCCAGTTGTAAAGCATCATCTGTTTTGTTGCCTCTAGGGCAAAATTGCGCGTGGCTTTCAAGTTTTTCAAAGACATTTATAGGAGTAAAACACTTGAAGGTAAACATGACCCAACAAAACAGGCCAAACTCAACATTAATTTGATTGAAAGTGTTTATATATTAAATTGCATTGTATTTAATTTACATTTATATTGAGCATCAAACTGTTAATGGTGTTTATTATTTTGACTTGAAAAAGAAATTAGATAAATATTAGATATATACAATATATAGGAGCCATTTATTAGATGTAATTAATACAGAAATTGAAGTGACTCAATGGTTTATTTTATTTTTTTGCAATTATAAAAAAAGCAATTGTCACACATATTATATTAAAATTTAACCCAAGACTAGCGTTAAAAAGAAATTAAGTTAATGATTATATCATTATGTAATTTTTTCTTTGCTTTGTCTAAGCTTATCATGTTTTAGTGCACACTGTCTAACAGGCTCTAACAACTTTATAGTTGTCTTCCAAACTTACTTTTGGAGAGAGGAGTGTAATCAGGTTGGCCGAGAACAAAAAGTGTTTAATGTCCTAATAGAGCAACAGAGTTCCACTTTTAAAAAGCCACACATACTTGTGATGTGACTTCTCTGTGTAGTTACCTGCACGGTGCTGGTTTATTTTTACCTCCCTCCGTCCCTCCTCATTCTTTAGTCGCTTCGGGAGATGGCGTTAGTTTGGCTTCATCTCTGACAAAAGATAAATGAGCTTGGGGTCTGTGGTGATCCACTATGGCTGCCAGGGGGTTCCAAAATAGCAAACTATTTTTCATAACAGGCCAAGTGATATGGAGTACGATGCAGCAGGCGGCCTAACATTTACCAGCTCTGAATATATGTGGGGAGTAGATAGTGCTTTTCAGTTCCGCTAAAGTTTACTTGTGGAGTTAAGGTTATTCATTTATACTGAAGGGTGTTGCAGACAAACATAGACAGGTTGCTAATTCTGATATTGTTGCATGTAGCATACATTTCTTAAACCTGAAAGTTAATAAACCATTCTTTATTGTAGATATAAAAAAATAGATACTCTCTATATTATTAGTTAAACGACACAATGCGCAAGTCCTATTAAATCCCAACTCATTTTTCATCTTGGGCTTTACCCTCTGAATATTCTTAATTAATGTAGAGGTGTAAAGCATCTCAAATCCTTAGACAGCCTCCACTTTACACTGCAGATCTCTTCATTAATCATATTCACAATCATGCACAGACGTGGCGTCAAAAAAGAAAAAAAAAGCACATACAAAAAAGCACGTTAAATTTTGATGCTATGCTTTTATCTATTTATTTATTAGGAAACTGTCCCATGTCAGTGGGAGTTTCTAGAGGCAACATTGGCATCAGAAAGTTTTCCATTTAAATGAGTGCCAGTGAGTGGTGAAGGGGCTTTGAAGAGGCAAGTGTCAAACAAAAATAAGAGCCGAAGCCCATCGCTGTGTTTGTGAGCCACTGCTGACACCTGATGGGTGATCAAACAGCAGTCATCTCTTGCCTCACAATCTTCATGTGTACTCATCTTCCTGTTCCTGGCAGATAAATCGCGGTGCCATGTTAGTGCAACAAGCTTACACTCAATATTTATACAAGCCTCCATGAGCATCCCATGTCCTGTAAGAAAACATGGAAACAATACATTGTTAAGTGTAATCAAAGAATGTAAAAAATGCATTATGTATTTTACAAATACATACGAATGATTGTTTATTCCTATTAGATGCTATGTGTAATATTGAATACATATTTTTTAATTTGTTATAATCATGTAATAATAATAATAATAATAATAATAATAACAATAATAATAATAATAATAATAATAATTATTATTATTATTATTATTATTATTATTATTATTATTATAAGTAATAATAACCATATAAACAAGTGTAAATATTGACCAGGCATAACATTAGAACCACATGACTGAGGTAAAGTTAATGATGCTGATTAGCTCTGCATCATGGTGTCGGTCAGTGGGTGGGATATATTACTCAGTAACTAACATTTTATGTTAGACACAGGTAAATGTGTAAAAGTTTTACAAGGCCCAAATTGTGTTGTCTAGACAACAATCTTTTAAAAGTGGTCTAAGAAAGGTATATGATAGTTTTTTCTGGATAATAATTTTTTACCACTTATAGTATTACTTGGACACATATAATTTCCAGTACTTTTTTTCAACAAAGAAAATGATTGTTTGTAGTATGATGTTTTAAAAGCTTTGTTGTTAAAAAATGTTAATGATTTCTGTAATTATTCCCTCATTTTTTGTTCGTTTTAATGTTTAACCACTGCTTCATCCTGCCCAGAATTGCACTGGATCTGGCTTACCCAGAGTGGCAGTACACATTCCAATCAAGGCATCAAATCTTTACGGATCATTCGAAGAGCAAGGTAATTTATGTCTTATGTCATTTTAACTAACTTAAATAAATTAAATATTGAAATTTTATTGCACTTCCAAGTACATCTAATTTTAACAGTCCATAGTCTTTTGCTGTAAGATGGTAATGGCGGTGCGACCAGCAGATCGGAGATCAGTGACAGCAGCAAGAACAGGGCATTGCTGAATGCCAGTGCTCCAGTGGCAAGGGCCAGTTTAGATAGCGGCTGGCGGCATGGGCACACCTGGGTATACAGGCAGATGGTAAGGGCTCAGAAAGGTTATGCAACACCGTGCCCAGCCATATGTCTCTAAACAGCATGGAAACTTCTGGAAACAGTGAACGCTCCACAGCAGCCATGACCCAAGTGGCAGTGCAGGCCTAGTGCTGATTCAAAACCAGGTGTTGCCCAACTGATGTTCTTATGGCTGTATTCAAAAGACATCTAAAGATCAAGCACAGAGCTGATGACCTTTAGCTGGAATTAGGAGTGCAAGCAGCTAAGATATTCTGATGCCTGCATGTCTTCAGTTGATATAACAGCAAAAAAGACGATTCATTCGACATTCTTTAGAAATTTGCTGAGTACATTTCTCAATATGCATACTATTCAATATATTAAAATTATTTACTTTTCTGTATTGACTATGTTGTAAAAGCAAACTTCAGCATGTGTTTTTGTGACTGGTCTTATAAATTCAATTTGAGTAAAAGAAACATTTTGGAATATTTACAGTCTGACTGACAACAAAGACTCGCTTTAGTGAAGAAAATCACATTCAGTCATGCGTGAGTTCATATCCTGAAGCTATTGTTAGTTCCAAACATGAATTAGGCTTTCAAACTCTTTGGGCTATTGTAAATGTGGGGGGGATACAAACAAATAAAATATTTTTGAAAATCTTTCAGAAAAAAATATTGAATGCAGAAAAAAAGCATTTGAACATTAGGTCAGAAATCAGAAATGCATGTTTATTCCAAATCAAATATGTTAAAGCTTGTTGAATATTTCTGTTCAACAGACTCCCAAATGAAATGCCATTTTGATGCTAAGGCCAGTGCCAGCCTAGCTTACGAGGTCTGTAAAGATTGATGATTGGTATTACATTAACGTGACTTCTTTTCAGTTTCATCGGCATAGGCAGTTTACAAATCAAACTAGCTCAAACACAGAGAGAGCATTGAATCTTGAACATTAAACATGATCGTCTTGCTGTGAGGTGACAGTGCTACCACTAGTAATGCTTACTTTACTAGTATTCAAAAGGTTGTTGTTTTTAAGCCCCACTTTTGTAACTATTTATTATTATTATTGTAAGGTTTTTTTGCTTTTTAACTATTTGTAACTCTGTAACTATTTATTATTGTTTTATTATTCTAAGGTTTTTTGCTTTTTTATACTGAGTGCTGTACTGTCCCTTTGCTGTTGTAACAAGTCAAATTTCCCCACTGTGGGACTAATAAAGGATTATCTTATCTTATCATGGGTAACCAGTAAACTCTACTGTAGATGCTAAATCATCTGCAAGTATCTGAATAATCATGAGGAGGTCTGATCTCTTACCATCAGTGAACAGCGGCTCAGGAATTTTACGAAAGAATGATTTCAGTAAACTACTGATTACATTCAAGTCCTGTAATTAATAATCACAACAAACAAAGAACAATAAACAATGGAGAAGTAGTGTTAGTATTAGTGCTAGAGGTAGAAGATTTAATCAATCTATTTATTAATAAAAGAGCTTAATAGATGTCAGTAGAATTTAAAGTTAATGAGAAACTCGCCTCATCCTGAACGCAGACCTCCACTGGTCTTTTGTTCACTTCCTGCTGTAACCTGTTGATGGCGCAGGTCTTGCCGGGCACTCTGTAGATGCCGACGTGTTCGAGTCCTTTCTGCTCGATTATATTACAGCACCTCTCCACAATCAGGGGTACAAACTAACACACACACACATTTAGAATCCAGGTATAATTTAAAGTAAAGAGCACAAAACTTGATTTGAGATTGAGAGCTGAGATTTAGAATTTACTGGATGGTTCTGAGCAGGAGGACACTGGTCCAGTTTTACACCAAATGACTGGACTGCAGAAGCTTGTTTCTTTTTAAACAGCGTTCGTACAAAGTTCACTATCCTCGTCTTCGTCGTCTCATTTTCACCTTCTAAACAGCACAAGAACATTTGATTTTTCTATCTATAAAAATGTTCGGATCAATCAGTCTGTATATATGTCTATTCCTCCATCTCCTGGTACCTTTGAGGACAGTTTTGTTTGGCTGCTTTTGCTTTCTGGACGAGTGCTGCTGGATTTTGTTAACAATCAGCGTCTCATCCAGTTTGCTGTTCAGCTGAATGTTCTGGATCCAGGTGAGCATTAGATCCTCGTTCTGGGTCTGGAACAGGTACTCATGCTCCCACGTACTCAGTCTGAACATGTTTTTCTTTTTTTTGCTGTACTTGATGTCCACCAGACAGGCGTTGACGTTGATGGACTTCCATGGCCCACCTTTACCGTGATTAAATATATGAATGGTGGTGCCATGCAGCGCAGCGTGAACCTGCTTCCATTTTTTTCTGGTTTTCTTTGGGTTCTGAAATACACAAATCATTTTTTAAAGAATTTGATTAGTTTTAATAGTGTGTGTTTGTATATATATATATATATATATATATATATATATATGTGTGTGTGTGTGTGTGTGTGTGTGTGTGTGTGTGTTTGCATGCGTGCGTGCGTGTGTGTATACATGTACATATGTGTGTCTCTGTGTTAGGATTATCCATGAAGATGGTTTCAGTGGAGATGATTTAAAACAGTTTAAACCTGTTGTCTATAGCAACACTGTTCAGAGTTTGTTTTCCATTTTACGAGCTATGGAGACCCTTGGCATTGAGTATGACGACAAGGACAGAGCTGTAAGTAAGCACACACACACACACACACACAAATCTTAAAAACCTTTAACATTTTGTTGATCTTTGTAGTATTTAAAAGTATTTTTAAACTTTCTGCAATGACATAAATTTTACACTCTGGTACTCCGGCAACAAAGACATACTTTTAAATAATGTTTATAAATATTAATAATAAGAATGAAGTAAAAAAAAATGTCAGTAGTACAGTAATAGAAAAGTTGTATAATTGCATGTATTATTGACAAGTATTGTGAGTACTTTTTTTAGCAACTTTAACCGCTGATTCCAGCTCAACGACAAACCACTGCCACAAGATATCTCTGATACTTTGCAGGGTTTGTTAAATGCAGGTGCATTCAGACAAAGCCATTCCAACTGGAAAAGTCTGTTTATACCTGTTCCATAATTGTCTAAAGCAGGAATATTTAATGAAAAACCATTTACTACTTAACAAAACAATCACACCACTGAATATGTCTAATAGTTTTATTTATTATTTATGATTGGGTGGGTGCATGTTTGGGTGGGCTGAGCCCTGCCTATTGCTATCGCCGGCCCTGGTTGAAAATCAGTGTAAAGAACTGGACGGTATGATGGAAATTCTGTCATAAATCAAGTGTGTGCTTTTGTTAAGTAAGCCATGTTTATTTTAAGTGTATTGCATGCTCCACAAAGAAGACAGTTTAATCGTTATTGTTTGTTGCCACTCTATGCTTATCTATGCTTAAGCTATCTATGTTTAACAACATGATAACTTTCTTCACTGCTGTACTGAAGAGTTTATGTGCTCGCACCCACCTCGATCACCGGACATAAAGTTTATGTTGTTCCTACAATAGATCAACCTCCCAAATCTCCTGCAAACTTTATATCAGAATTGAATCAACTACTCACCATAGCCTCTGCTACCTGTTCTGCCACTATACTACTAGGGGACTTTAATATTCATGTTGACACCACATGCTCTTTATCCAATGAACTCATGAATGTATTCGAATGTTTTGGTCTCAAACAGCATGTTGATTTTCCGACGCACACTCATTGTCATATACTTGATTTACTATGTACATCTGGACTTTCTGACATATCAGTCTCAAGTTCTGTGGTTGGTTTTATTGATCATAAACTTATTGAATGTAGTTTTATTTTTCCGTATTTCAGGTCTCTCAGTAAATCAATGATCTCGTTCGGTAAACTTAACTGCATTGACCCTCAGGCCTTCTCTCACTATCTTCAATCCTTATTTCTCACAGATATGTCTAAGTTATCCTCACCTGACTATATTCTCTCATACTACAATACTACTGTCTCAGCATCACTTAACTATCATGCCCCTCTCCAGTCCAGACTAGTACCTGCTACTCACTCTTCTCCGTGGTTCACCCCGGAGCTTAGAGTTTTAAAGACCAAAGTTAGGTGTCTTGAGAAACTTTACAAAAAGATCGGGCTAACTGTACATCTTATGCTCTTTAATG
The DNA here is from genome assembly GCA_028565875.1 of Hoplisoma paleatum. Classification (NCBI taxonomy): domain Eukaryota; kingdom Metazoa; phylum Chordata; class Actinopteri; order Siluriformes; family Callichthyidae; genus Hoplisoma; species Hoplisoma paleatum. The sequence continues at coordinate 2,042,076 of JAOTRQ010000006.1, read as the reverse complement.
AGCTATCTGCTAAATATAAGGATGCCCTAAATACCCCCCGTTCCTCTTATTACTCCCGCATAATAAATTATAGTAGTCATAGACCCAAAGCCTTGTTCAACACAATTAACAAACTTCTCCAACCACCCTCAGCATCATCTCATCCCAATCCAGAACAATGTCAGATTTTTCTCAATGTTTTCCAGGAAAAATATATTTTTCAACGTTTTCCTCCCATAAACAGATCTTCACTTTCTCAAATCTCTCATCTGAACACTGACAAGTGTCTCACCTGCTTCAAGGCTGTTGATCAATCCACTGTGTCTGCTGTCATTACCAAGTCTTCTTCCTCATCCTGTTAACTTGATCCTGCACCTTCTACTCTCCTTAAATCTGTTTCATCTGTTATATCTGTGCCTATTTCCCACCTTATAAATCAGTCTTTCTCACAAGGCACTGTCCTATGTTCCCTCAAAATCGCTGCCGTCACACTTATACTCAAGAAACCTGGTCTCAACTCATCTATACTGTCCAATTTTCGGCCGATCTCAAATCTTCCATTTATTGCTAAGATCATGGAAAAAGTTGTGGCCACACAGCTAGAAGACTTTTTCTCCAGTGATGGACTTTATGAACCATTTCAGTCTGGCTTTCGCACTCTGCACAGTACACAGTCTCTCTAATAGGCCAGATTATTCAGAAACATGGCCTCAAATTCCACTGTTATGCAAATGACATTTAGATTTATATCAGCACTGCTTCCCCCTCAGCCTCCGCCAAAACATTAAGCACCTACATTTCTGATCTTAAACTCTGGTTACATCACAACTATCTCAAACTCAATGCTGAGAAAACTGAAGTGCTATTAGTTGGTTCCAAGTCACCACTCTCCAAACAACCTAACATTACCGTCAATATTGATTTTGTGTCTATTAAATCCGCTGAAGGCATCAAAAACCTTGGCTGCTCTTTCGACCAATCACTTACTTTTGAAATACACATCAAGTCTCTCACCAAAACTGCATTTTACCATCTGCGCAATATAGCCCGCCTTCGTCTGATCCTAAGTGACGATGATGCTAAAATGCTCATCCATTCTTTCATATTTTCTCGTCTAGACTATTGCAACTCCCTCTTCTATGGTCTCCCTGTTAAATTAATAAACCGCCTTCAATATGTTCAGAACTCTGCAGCTCGTGTCCTCACCTCTACC
>JAOTRQ010000006.1:1969775-1984189 GCA_028565875.1 Hoplisoma paleatum | reverse complement strand
TATTTGAAGTATATAAACTGTGTATTTAAACAGTGTCTAAAAGTTTTGTATATTTGCCTAGTGTGTGTCTCACTGTGACCCTAAATAAGATTAAGTGATGGTAAAACTAGATAATGGATAGATGGATGGATCTTCTTTGTCAGGGGTTGTTTATGATGAGCCAAATCTACATATAAAATCCTGGCTACAATTGGTTTTTTTCCCTTCTGCATGAACTGTTCAGCATTTTATCTGGGGAGTGGACCCAAGCAGTACTCTGTTAAATAAAAGATCAAATAAAATGTAGCAGTGCTGACTTCTGTAAGTTCTCCCTTAGCGCTGTATAAAGAAGAAAGGCTGAGTTCAGACATTTCTTCAGTGTAAGGCCAAACCTTCTTCATTCAGGTGATATGATTACTGCACTGGTGCATGCATGTGTGCTCCCGTTTGTGTCTTTATGTGTTCAAGTTACTTCATGACACCTTTTATGTAGCTTTTGTATGTAATAAACAATGTACACTATCTTTTCCTGCTGATCGCACTTCTAGCATCACTCTCCTGGATACAATTCTGTATAAATAGTCATTCCCATAGCCATGACAACCCAAGGAAAGAATGACAGCATTTTTATATTTTACTAAATAACTGGTAATTCTCTTCATGTTTCAAAATTTTCCATTGCTGCAGATTGACAACATGTGAATAACCGTACCATTTCAGTTTACGATTAACCATTTAATTCAGTGGAATTATTTTATTGTTCTTAAAACATTTATTTCAGTATGCCAGGTGTGTGTTGTCATTTTTCTATTAGTATAACCGACCTCAAACAACCTGCGAAGACACGAAGACCCTGAAGCGACAAAATCATCTTTACACTTCTACCTCCTGTGTGAACCCCTCTTTTTACCTGCTTAACATTAAACAGGAGAAGGGTTCACACTGTGTCGTCCAATCACCATCAATAATAAATCCCAATATTAGGCTCCGAAAAAGGTGGATAATCAATTATAAATTTATTTCCTGTGCTTTGAGGTTAATCTGTCTATTTTAACGCACCAATCAGACTCCATATAACCAACTTATTTGGTCCATACACTGTAATTAATATTATATATTCATACAACCGGAATGCACTGTGTATTCTGACACCTTTGTATCAGAACCAGCATTCACTACTTTGTGAACTCAATGATACATGATTAATACTTTACATATCGCTATAACTGAAATTATTGTTTTTCGGTACTTTTTATGTTGCAAATGTTGTAGTTGTGATGTCACATCATCTGCAGCTGTAGAGCACATGTTATAAGAAAAATGACACCACTGAAATTGAACCAAACGTGAGCTCAGTTTAGAGCAATGCTTGCGAAATTAGTTTCACAGGAAGTAAGCAGAAGCCATTATTCTGATTGTAAAGCATACATTTTCAGGATAAAATGTTCACATCTACTGCCACTGCTAAGGCCACTGGTGAATAAGCTTATTTTTAAATCTAAAGAAATTCAGGATTCGGGAGGGGGGGGGATACTGTACATTCAAATGTATAGAAAGTGTGTCAGTAATTCTTTGACATTAGCGTTTAGAAGTGGACTGTACTTTAAAAGAGTGAGTAGTTCCTCCGTGCTGTATGTGCGGTACGATATTTCATTGAAGGCCAGAGTGTTTTTCCCCCATGCTGAATACTAATGAGTCTCATTTCATGCAAGATCAATTAAAGCAGTGCCGTCAATGGACGAGCAATTTTTCGAGTGACAGTTTATAGAAAACACCAAAGGGAGTGCTATGTTTAATCGATGGGATACCTGCCAAATCTGTTTAACAGCGGCGCCGAGGCAGAACAATCACAAAGAGAAAGTGTTTCACGTGTTTCTAGGTTTATCCTGAATGAAAATGTGTGTGGCAGTCAGTGATCTATGAGCACTTTTTTATTATTTCTCTCTCCGAGCTGACAGGATGGGCCGGGCCTGCATGTTAAATGACATTTAAATGTTTATTATGGCCATTGTCATCCAGGGCGGATCTTTTCCTCACGCCGCCCACTGACATTTGACGTTTGGCATTGAGTAATTAATTTAAAGGTGGTCGCTGGGTGTGTCGGCACTGTTCAAGCAGACACAAGCCACCACCTCCTCTGCCGCCCCACTGCCCACTTGCTGACTCAGTAAATGCTACATTTGCATAATTATGTCTTTAATTGGCAAGCTTGAGCCATCATGTCCCTTTATTGTAAGCCTGGTAGCCTGGGCTGCTCTGACTGCACTCAGGTCGCAGAATGAACGATTACTATGCCCGCAAATCACCAGCTCACATTATTACATCGCTCTATTCTGTTTAACCTGATAATTGACTATGTTAATAAAGTTTTACAAACACCAATTCAGTTTAGTGGCTTTCCCTCCCTGAATTTGCTTGATGATTAAAAAAGCATCCCTCCCATCAAATAAAATTGAGATGATTATTATCAGAAATCCCACTGCTATAAATGTTAAGCATTAGTGTTCCCTGTGAGGTGTTCAATATAAAATTGTTTCATGAGTCAGTGGTTTATAAAGATGATTTGTACCCGAATAATGGCAGCATATAACTTCATCGCACGAAAGCTGTGTGCTCAGGATTATAGAAACAAGTAAGTTTATGCACCGGTGAAAAGCCTTGAAGTGTAACAATAGCTTTTGTTGAGCTGTTTAAATAAGCTTGTTTAGGCAGGATTGTTTAAATGCGTGCAGATTAGGTAATAATGATGTGTAGAGAACGGGTGATGAATTGCAGGAGGGATGAGACGTGAGCAAGGCGAATGTAAAGAATGATATAATAGAGACCCATCTGGCTTTAACAGTCCAGTGCAGATATTCATTTTTATTCATTTTACACAGCCTTAGGTTGACATTGACACAATAATTTAGTGAAGTATAAATAATGTGTTTAGATTGTACTCGTTCATGTCTAAAGCAAAAAGAAAGCACTTCATAAACAATAATATATAGATGTGTATATGATATTATATGTGCATAGATGTGCATATGATATAATATATAAGTGTAATATGTAGTACATCAACTAGGCAGGTGAAGTGATTATTGCTGATGACATTTTCTCAGAGAACCTGTTAATATTCTGCAAGTGAGCATTTGATTTTTGACGTTAGCTGCACAGAAATGGGAGTGAGACATGGGCCAAATCTTCTTAATGCTGGGTGCTACCATAGCCACTAGGTTGCACAAATCAGTGTATTGTAGTGCCAGTCCAGATACGCCCAGATAAGCATAAGAGTTGATCGGGAGTTGAGTAGTTTTGCAGAACATATTTATTTTTAAAAGTCAATGAACTTATTGCTGTATAATATATTAGTCTTTATATTGTGGACACACACTGGGCACTAAACATCTAAACAGGTCGCCAGTCTGTTGCAAGGAACACAGACAATGTCAGTATCTCCACTCCCCGGACTGCATGCCTTTTGACTGTGGGAAGAAACCTGACTAGCCTGAGGAAATGGGGAGAGCATGCAAACCTCATATATGAAAAGCTCTAGGATCTGGGAATCGAACCCTGGACTTCTTGCTAAAGGCTAATCAATAAGTCACCGTGTTGCCTATCAAATGTTTGTTCTTCAGGAATGTCTTAAAATAATATTCTTGTGATTTTAGTTATTAGAATAGAATAGAAATACTTTATTAATCCCCGGGGGGTAATTGCAGGTATTACAGTGAATCAATTCATGTATAAAAAGGCAAGTTTACATGTATAATATAGAGATAAAAGAGTTAAAAGTTCTTCTACTACATATTGTAATATGTGGCAACCCTTGGTGTGATGAGTAGCTAAAACGTTCTATTATTCTGATAAATCTAAATGCTCTAGACTCTTGTGAAGTTCTTCTGATAAAGCATATCCCAAGCCTAATCCCTTTGCTTATGGTTCATGACCATATGGCTTAGCGACAGGGGAAAGAAAGTCCCCGCAGTATCATTATTCTCTCATAATGAGAATAAGGCAAATTACATTCTTTAAAAAGAGAGGGGATTTGCAGTTTGCACATGCTCACTTAGCCAATAATGTTTATAGTATATTTTTATTGACTTGCTGTGGAGAATGGGTTTAATTTGCATATAGTTAATTCTGCAAGAAATAATGCTGATCCATTATAGGCTTTTAAATAAGGCTTCAATGGATCTATCTCATGTGATGCTAAACATAGCTGTGAGTTAAATGGATAAGCTCCATCTAAAATAAACAATAAATACGGACTGCCGGTTTAGCTAATATTTTACCATCTGTAACATGCTTGGGTGCAAAACGTCAAATTGCATACTCTACAAAGAAAAGTACATTCATGTTAAAACTCACAATTAAAGTCTGAATACATGTTTTTCGTTATGAATAATTATTTATAGATTTATTTTTATATTTATTATATAGATTTATTAGTATAATTTTTAGAAATTATACTATACCTCAGATCAGAAATAGTTTTGACCACGTTACCTTGTACCCTTTTTCTGCTCGTGTTTCCAGAATATGCTCCTATTTTGGTGACCCCTAATGGAAGCGGCTTACAGATTAGGCATTCGCTAAGCCTGTTGGATTCCGAATCAAGATTCTGAGTTAAATTTAGCATGTTTAAGATAAAAGGATAGAACCCTAGTGAACTATAACAACCTGAAAAGTCTCCTTGCTTTAACACTGTTTGATGCCATTAGAATTTGAAGTAAACAAATTACATATAATGGACCTATTGAATGGCTGAGAACATTTGTGGACTTCAAGTGGCTATTTATCTGTGTCTCATTGACCAATGATTCATTACATCCTCTCTGTAGCCCTTCTGCTGCAGTGAAATCAATGTTAACTCAGGTAGATCTACAAGAGCCAGTCACTGAGATCCCTACTTGCCACTTTTACGTAAATCACGGCATTGTCTTGACTGCTAAATAGGAAATTAATGATCATCTATCACTTTGGTGTTAGCTGGTCTGAATGTAAGGTAACAACAACATTGACCATTTGTAAATGATCATCAAGATAATTGTGTTTGTCAATGTGTTAATGGATTGAGCACATACTGAGTCTAGTCCGCAGATCGGCTCTTCTTTCAATCCTCTTCCAGAATTTCGAAAGCAAAGCAAGAGCTCTCCTAAGCTCGGCTCTTTGATGTGCTCCCTGACAGCAGCCATATCTCTTACACCAAGCCTCTCTGTCCCTAGCCAGCAGAGTCGGATGGAAAACGAGACAGAGTTAATTGGTTAGTCACAACGTCTTGCCCCTGACACATATGCCATTTCAATTACAACTTATAACTTTCCCTACATAATGACGATATGTGAATTCCATATCTGCAGTCTTAAAAACTAGACGTGTTTTTTTATCTGTAGTTTGCAGTCATGTTATTTTCTAATCATCAGCTACACAGTTAATTAGTTCAATGGCAGAGCTCACTACACAGACTATTACTGTGCAAAACACTTCGTTGTACCTTTAATTGTAAACATATGCCAAATTAAACCCAAGGAAGTGCTAATTAAGTCACTTAAATGTCACCAAATTATACGATGTTCATTTATTGTCTGCATTTAGCAGATGCCTAGCAGACTTACATCATGGTAACAGAATACAGTCTGAGCAATTGAGCATTAGGGGCTTTCCTCAAGGGCTTAAGAGTTGCAACCTGACAGTGGTGGGGCTTTAACCTTCTTGGACCTTCTGATTACTAGTATAGTACCTTAACAACTAGGCTCCAGCTTGCCCAATCCAAGTTCATCGTCTTTAGCTCTAATCACAGGCTTTTAAGTGTTGGCTATGATAAAGCTCTGGATCTCTTCTCTGATATTGACATAACAGTACGGTATTTGCTTTGTGTAATGACTTTGATGGGCTTTAAATAAATAAAATACAGTATTCATGTTTTGAAATTTTAATAAAACAATAATAATGAATTCAGTTTGTTCTACGGTTGGTTTGGGATTAGTGGTGTATAGCTGAAAAAGCTTGCCATATATATTCTATGATGATATATGAACATATAACTATATAACTAGTTGCCACCATAGCCACTAGGATAAACAAATCACTGTAGTGCATTGTAGACCAAGTCCCAAGCTTGGATAAAAAGCCAGGAACCACGATCTGCTCCCTAACTGAAACCGCCAAAAGGAATCACTTCATTATCTGTTTGTCTAATCTAATACAAAGCAATTGAGTTTTCAAATATAATAACCAAAATAGTTACCAAATATAGTTTTTATAGAGCTCTTTACTGCTGTTAAGACTTTCTATTCTGTCTTCAGGTGGTTACTTCCTAGATTTTATTAACTTGTGTTGAGTTGACAAATGCTTTTGAGATAATACACTGTTGTCACTTTTGACACATTTGGTGTAATACAATATACACCAGTAAAATGCTATTAATGTATTTACAGAATTTTGAATGCAGTGTCCGAAATGATGAAGGAAATGATCAAATATATAATAACTTGGGGTGTACATTTTACTGTTGATGCTATATGATTCACGATACTTGTACTTGTACTTGTGTAAGTGTCTTTAATCTTAAATACCAATGATTCGTTACTGACTTAACAAACTTTCATTTCACTATTTCTTGTTAGAAAAATGAGAAAATAAAGCATTTGTTATTATATTTTGTTATTTAAACAATCAATGCTTTTTATTTCAGAGGTTGTTGTTAAAAATATAGCGCCAGCACCGATTTACAGCATATTGATTCCCATAGTGAATTGATTAGTACCATTTCTTTTTGAATTTCAACTAATAATAAGCATATTAATATAATTTAATGTGTAATTGCAATTTAATTGTATAGTTATGCACAATGTGTCCGACTATGTATACAAATGTGTATTAGTAAAGCATATAGGTAAAGAGAGGAACCTGCAGATCTGCAGTAAGATTGATGCATATTATCTCAGAGGAAAATATGCTCTAATGATTTGCTCCAGCAGGTACACCTTAGTGCTTCGAGTCCTTTCAGGGTTGGCAAATGGAGGACCAGAGACTATGCATTTACAGGGGGATGTGATTCATGGAACATTGTGACGAGTCATTAGACGAGTGTCTGATGTTTTGCCCTCTTCATACACACGCTGTTGCATGCTGCTGTTGTTCTTCAAGTGGTGATGCATTTGCTTGTCACAACACACATTAGGAATTTTTTCCCTGTTTAAATAAAAATAACCATTATGTATAAATGCATTGCTGGCTTAAAAACAGAATAAAGTCAGAGCAAAAGAGTTCATCTGTTTTAAGTCGGGATATTTGTTTTAGAATGTGCACATTATAGCATGCTGCAGAGAGCAGCCAATGGCAAACTATTTATAGATTTAATTCTATCAGTTTGTAATGGATACATAGAGATTCAATTGAGTTGGAACTAGGATCACAAACTATATCGTGTGTGTTTACCAGTTTCCAGTCGTTTCCGAATCTTGGGTCTTCAGCAATTGTTTTTTACAGAGTTGGTTGCCAGGTCTTGTTCCAACCAATATCGCTACAGACTCTTGTAAATCTACAGGACAATTTTACACATCTCTGATCAACCTAGTGCATGTTTTTGGACTGTCGGAGGAAACCGGAGTACTCGGAGGAAACACACGCTGACACGGGGAGAACGTGCAAACTCCGCACAGAAAGTCCCCGGCCCAACCTGGAAATTGAACCTGGGACTTCTTGCTGTGAGGGGACTGTGCCGCCACAAACTATATTATGAACATATAAAATTGTAAACTTCATACATTCACTTAAGCTTTTCCTCAAATCAAATGGTTGCCAGTATGCAGTACACTTTATAGCAGCTCTTTTTTTCTTATGTAATGAATTGAGTAAAAACAACAAACCAACAAACCAATCAAGCAAACATCCATTATCTAGTTTTACCACCTTTTTATCTTATTTTAGGGTCACCATCAGACACATAGTGAGCACGTGAACAGTGACAATTTGTAAAAAATAAAAATTTGGACTGTGAATGATTGAACAGAGGAGAGTGTCTAGGGTTTCAAGCTTTTTATAGTTTTATGTGCCGTTTCCTTTTTAATGATGTCACACGTTTGTGTTCTATGTTGCACCATGGGCCTGGATTTGTTTTAATATTTACTTGTATGTAGCTGAAATGACAAAAAGACAAAATAGTATAGCCAAAACATGTGCATCTGTTGTAGGCTTGTCAGTTCAGAGAAGCATGGATCTCGGTACGTGAACCGGCACACAAGCACTGAGGGCAGTCACTTATGCATGTTACTGTAGTTCTTCAGGACCTTACATATACCTTTGGGTCGTTGTTTGTATTGTACATTTTCATCCATATGACATGACGAATAAACATGTCAGTGTTAGTAATGATGCCATTTTGTACTGGTCCATGTGCCAAAAAGCTCAATTGAAGTACTGGTGAAGATGCAGACAAGTGCACCAGTGGTGAATGTTCCTCTAAATAAACACAGCTTATTGCAAAACTGCTTGAGCTTCATTTTACTGATGATGATCTGACGTTGATGTGCTTGGAGATCGAGGATCTCTTAATCTGTGAAATCCAAAATAAAAATGTACCAAAATTTGAATGTCTTTCATTTTAACATGAAGAGGTTGCTATGGCCAAAATATTTTGTTAAGAGATCACACAGAGAATGTAAGATTCTGATATTTGACTAACATTATTTTTGACAGGTTACTTATAAATTCTTTTTGTTATATTGGTTAAATAAGAACTCAGAATTAACAGACTATTGAGATGTAGGACAGATGCAGATGTTAAGTTTCGATGCTACAGAGACTACAGCAGCACCAGCAGAGCCTTGTGATGGCTGTAAATAGAAACGATCAGGAGTTCAACAAATCTGAACTGTAAGGCGCCGAATAATAAACCGGGGGCAACAAAGTAGCTTAATGGTTTAAACAGTAGCAGTAGAAGAGCAGCATGCAAAATAATAGAAACATTTAAAACCAGCTTGTGATCTGTAAATTTAATGCATGCAAACATGCAACTTTCTCTCACCAACAGAAGCTATTACTCTTTGACCTTTCAATCAGTGCATCCTTCAGCACTATGAGCCCCAGGACAAACGAAAGTATATAAACTTATAAATAACATGTACTAACACCTGTCACTAGTCTTGTCTCTTAATTATTTATTTAGATTAGAAATGTTTAGATAAGAAATATTGTTTGTATTTCTTTGTATTCTTGAGGAACACTGTTTCTTCTCAATAAAACCTCTCAGAGTCACCGTGAGCTAAGTTGCTTCAGAGCATCAGCTAGGTTGTGTATCCACACATCAGCGGGTGTTTTGCACTGATTATATATAATTATATTATATTAGTATATTATATTAATCTTGGTTCAAAGATGCTCTGTAACACCAGTGCACACAGAAACATGCAATTGACTCACTTGGCTTGCTGGCATCTTAACACAATCTTAATTAAAAATGTACTTTCACCATTTTTTTTCTTGAAATTAAATTTTTATAGTTATTGTTTTTTGGTATGACATGACTGCACCGGTATTTTGTGACAGATTCTTTGTTTTCAACATGGTTGCGACACACTTTGAACAATTTTATAACACTTCACAGCTGAAATGAATTAATTAATCGTGTTGTAACACAACACATCACACAGTTGATCACAAAGTTGTCATTAAACATGTTGTCTTTTAACATCAGTTAAGTTCAAGTGGTTTTTAGTCATTTTAACCATATACAGTGGTGTACAGTATACATTGAAACGAATTAACATTCCTCCAGGACCAAGGTACTACGCAGGACAATAAACTACACTAACATAACATGAAGTGCGCGTAGCAGAACATGTGTGATAACGCAGGACAATGACAAATTGACAATGAATACGTAAAATAAGAAACAATACAGTGTATAAAAACAATAAGCGTGTGACAAGTCAACATGAGTAAAACTTTAATTTTAAATATAATGTTACATTTCATCTTTTTCACTGTGTGGTATTGTATTAGAGGGTGCACGTATGTATCTTAAATACAAATGAAAGAGTGAAATGAAAATGTGAAAAATTAGTGAAGTTTAACACATTTGTTTGCTTAGCTGTTTTTCATAATTCATCACTTTTTTCCAATGTCTAAATGTTTTTCTTCCCATAGTTGCTGGTAATAATTGCATGATGCATTATGTTAAAAAGTTCTGTTTTGTCTGATGGAAAATTATATGCAAAAAGAATGGGTGTGAGGTAACGGAGAAACAAACCTAACTACTGTACACACTGCCAAAGTGTTTTAAATAAAATTCGACATTGTGAAAAAACAGTTAACCCATGTGACCAGATCGACTGTTAGGATCATGTGTATTGCCTAACATTTTATATAATCTACACTCTTTTCTTTCAGAAGAAGAAAATAAATGAGTCTGTTGTTATGCCAGGTTGCTTGTGTATTCACACATTTCACACTAGTTGTCCTGTAACAGTAAATGATGCACTGCATTATCCCACCCTTTCATCTCCTCCATCTATTTTCTTAGTTTCTAATCTCATGGACAGATAGGAGCTTTGCCAGAGCTTTGCTTCTGTACACCCATTGGAACCAATTGTTGGAGAAGTGCTGTCTTGGATGGCCCTGGTGAAGCATGGTGGGCCTCATTAGTTAAATCCCCACTGAGGGTGAAAATGTAAAGAGGGAAGGAGAGTAAGACATTTCTTCTTTTTCTGTCTTTATTAGAGATTTTTCTGCTCTTTCCCCTCCTTTCTCCCACATTTTTGCATGTATCAGCAGTTACAGAGAGGCCTTACTATAGCTGCAGTTCTGTTATGAAGCTGCCCTTGAGAGCAAAGGGCTGTGGGACTCATGTTGGGTGAGCCCTGACTGATTATCCAAAAAAAGAACTTTCTTCACTGTGAATACAACAGCTGGACATCTAAGCTTCCCGCCAAAATCCTGCAACTAAGCAATGTGGTGATATCCATCCACTTCTATGGTTGTAGCCTTGACCTCCAACTATGGTGAAAGCTTGAGGGAAGGGAAAGCTGGAAGAGGCTCTACATAGCTGCATATAGCTGCATATCCATTATAACAACCAAAAAAGAGTACACCATTTGACCTTTCCCTTTGGTAAGTGGGTTAAAGCTCGTGTTTTGTTGGTAATGTTGAAGTGGGAAAAGGGAGGGTAACGAAAGCAGGCAGATCCCCACTTAACCAGAATTTATCTTTTTGGCACTTAAAGGAGGGGGTGGAGCACCATTATCTATGGGCTCTCCCCCGAACAAGCAAACAGCCCATTCATTATTAACTCAGGATTACGGAAGAGCATTAATCCTGCCTGACAGTGAGTCTACTTGTTAAGGCAGCCCAGCTCTCCAACCACAGCAGATGGCTTTCAGCTGTGTTAGCTTTGTGTACACCCTGTAAAAAAAACACAGGTTTCAACCTGCACCCCTCAAACGTTTTAATTCTGATGAGCTGGGCTAAATCACCCGATCATAGGCAGAGGAAGAGTTCAATGCCAGGACCCCTAAAACTTGAGCATACAGAGAATGAGCAGGAATATAGCATGTCAAGGCACATGTACAGCACAGACAGCAGCTAGATGAGCTGTGTGTGGCTCAATCATAATCATGCGTCACAAGTATCTAGAGCCATGCCTACTTCAGTGCATCCCACTGAACTCCACACTGAATAGACTTGATCCACCACACCTAAGCATTGAACCCAGAACTTTCTTGCTGTGAGGTGAAAGTGCTACGTGGGATGTAACAACACAGAACATTGCAATTTTCACTAATTTGTGTGTTGAAATCCAACTTCAAAACTTGCTGATAGTGGGGAGATAAGTGGGATATATATCAGTTTTGAGGAATTGTGCTGGGCTGTCGAGGCACTTTATGCAGGGCCACTCAGAGTTAAACTCTATAGACTGCTCACATGTCCTCATGTTGATTTCGACTGACCATTTCATTTCAGGTTTCATCACCGCTTGCTCTGGTCTTCGCTTTTAATATTTTCTATCAGATCTATTTTTTCTACTACTATCAGATTTTCTTTTCTTCCCTGTCATTCTTTAGCTTTTTTAGCTTTCATTTTTGTCTTTCTTTCTGGATTGCGTAACAGGGTCCTGATGGTTGTTGAGCCAGCTGCTGGGGAGCATGTCCTGACATGAACTATGCTGTCGAACTGACTCACCCAAAGAAAGTCAGAGATCGTAATAGTGAGCCAGACACTCCAGCATGTTTGGAACTCTGTCTTCGGCCACGTCATTTCTTTTTTTCCTGACATAACAAACTTGAACAAATCTTACCAATGCTGACCATTAGGTGTAACTGTCATTGTCATAATGCCACGGTTTTGCAGCAGCAAACTGCAGCATTTAAGTATTTATCTAAGTCACTTGAGACTTTATCTAACTTACTCAACTTTGGATTGTACAGTCGTTGGCTTAGACAGTGGAATATAATCGAAGTGACTGCCAGTAACCTGTAAAAAGTGGCCAGAACAGGGGTTCTGTTGGTGGCTTAATGGTTAGCGCTGTTGCCTTACAGCAAGAAGTCCTGTCTTGTGTAGAATTTGCATGTTTTCACCGCGTCTATGTGGGTCTTTTCTGGGTAATCCAGTGCAAGATGTGCAGTCAAGTTCATTGGATATACTCATTAATTGTGTTGACTATTGTGTGGGCTGGAGTGTTTGAGTCTGTGTTTGTATCTGAACCCTGCAAAAGACGCACAACAATTTTAATTTAATTTAACGACCCATCATTGTTTGTGCAAACTGAGCCTCTGTTCCCAATCATAATTCCACCATGTTACCATTCTTATATTATATAAATGTATAACATACATAAATGTTTATTTCATTGTTTGAGAGAGCTCCAGGTATTGAATTCTAAATATTATTAATATAATGTAAAGCTGTAACCAAAGTTATGAGTCATTTTTAGTTAATAATAAGCATCTTATATTATCTAAGCAATCCTATATTAATTCAGTGTTTCATTTAAAAACATTGTCGTGCCTTTCTGTCTCTTAGCATATCCCCTAGTCTTATCACTAGTCCTCTCAATTATTCAGTCAAGTATAAAGAAATAGACTTTGAACATTCTATATAAGAGTCACCTTTGTTCAGACATCAGTTGGTGTCTTACACAGCTAGAGTAACGCTGCGTTCTCATGGATATTTTTGGCATCTGTCATAAAATGTATTCATGTGCTTTGCTGATGTGTTTGTGGGTGGGGATTATTTTTCCACATTATTGGAAAATGCAGTGCAGTGGCCAAATGAATTTGTATTAGCACTTTTAAATGTGTGAAGAAAAAAATTGAAGCCCAGGGGTTGTGATGGCGGTCATGAAAAATATTAGCATACAAAATAAAGGACTCTGGCTACCAGATAGTAAAACACACTGGTACTGAAAATGTAATAACAGAGTTAGTTTAGGGGTTAAAGTACTGTGCTGGAGACCAGAAGATTGCTGGCTCCATTATCCCCAAGTTTCCATTATTGGGCCCCGTAACCCTTGATTGCTCAACATGGTGTTCCATTGTAAATGTAAGTCACTTTGGATAAAGGCATCTACTAAATGAGCCAGCTGTAGCCTAGTGTGTAATCTGAATGGGCTAGTAATCTAAAGTACGCCAGTACGTCGGTTGACACTGTTGGACCCCCGAGAAAGGCCCTTAACCCTTAATTGCCCAGACTATATATTTTAACTAATTTAAGTTGCTCTGGAACAGTTAAGACGTTTTGTTTAGATTGTCATGAATTGTGTTTAGTAGGATTTAGATTAGGCTATATAAGAGTGAAGTAGTGAGATTCTATTATAACTAGATTTGAAAATAAAAACATCTGTTCATACTTTAGCATATTTGCTTAATCAGAATTGAGATGAAATGAGGCCATTTTGGATTGTGATTTGCTGCTGTGGTTAGGTTTTTATTTTTATCGTTCCTCGATCTGAATGACTGATCTTTTTCTCAGACTAGCCAATGCTTTATATTATGACAAGATCCATTCCATCTAAAGTTCAAGTCTGGGAAACTTTCATCGAAATAACAGATGACACATCATTCATGTTGAAATCAATATCATTAGTGCGTTTTGACGATGATGATGAAAATGTCTTTGTGAACCCAGCCTTAGATATTCACATACAGACTGAGCTTTGAAACATTACTTAACATCTGCAGCAGGAGCATATACCGTATTGGCTGAGTATAAGCTTCTCTTTTTTCCTAAATTTTAAACATAAAAAACTGCGGTGCGGCTTATTTGCGCAACCGCTAAATTTTCAGTTGTAACAAAAACTTCAAATATAGCGCACATTTATAACACAACATGTTATGACGCAACAATGACGCTCATGTTTGGATTTTTGAATAAGTTGTTATTGGGTTTATTATCATCTCATACCGACCCAGCCAACGTCGCCTCCTCTGGTCATTCCGTGTCTCCGTTCTTAC
>JAOTRQ010000006.1:1896265-1908155 GCA_028565875.1 Hoplisoma paleatum | reverse complement strand
TGTGTGTGTGTGTGTGTGTGTGTGTGCACTATGCGATGGACTGGCCCTCCATTCAGGGTGTTTCTTTGTGCTTTAAAGCACTGGACTACAGATCAGAACATCACTACTGAGCCCCTGAGCAAGGTCCTTAACTCTTAAATGATCAAAATGATGTTTCAATATAATTGTAATTTGTTATGGATAAATGCTGAAAATGAAAAATGAAAAAGGCAGGTCCATGTTAGAACGTGACCCATTGAAAGGTTTAAATACAGTGTACATCTTAATTTGTACATAATACATTTATAGGTGATTAATGCATGTATGCGGCCCTGAAGACCTACCCAGTGCTGTGTTAGAGTTCATAAAAATACTACAAGGTCCATGATTCAGCCTTGACTAGCCACATATGCTTGGCACTCTGTTGCTGCGATAACTCGACTGCAAAAAAAAGTGAGATGAGCCAGGATAATTATGTTGGCCAGACCTATTACTTCTGTTAGGTGAGTGTGCAAAAAGGTGCAACTAAATAATCTAAACAATCCCTGTGACACATGGTGGTAAAAAATGGGCATCCTTCCAAACGCGTCTCTGAACTCGATCTAATTGGCCTCATTGTAGATGAAAAATTAAGCAGCCATCCTGGCTATTAATGTTGACTGTTATGAATGGGATGCTGTTGTGGTTTATACAGCCTTTTGCTTGTCCCTTTTATTTTCTCCACAGTGTACTGTCCGCCCATGATGTATGCACTGGTAGAGAGAAAGCGGAGATACACAATGGGGTTTCAGTCTGCTGTCCAAAGGCCAACATTTGTGGTGTTAGTGTAATTCCCTGTTGCGCTGATCCGAACCACAGTTAAAGGCAATTCTAGCTAAATGCTAACGTGTGTTATCTTATGCTCATTTCCGTTGCTGTGTATGTCCGTTCATTTTGATATTTTGATCCAGTATCTGTCTGTATGCCTGGTATGTACATGCAGTGTTGTTATATACGTTTGATAAATAGTTTATATTCAAAAATACAAATAAAAAGCACAAACATATGAAATTCATGTCTTTTATGGCAAGTTTACAGTACACGACTATCACAGAGGTCAGATGCCTGTCAATGTGGTGTTCATGACATGATTGATCTTTAACAGTGGGTCACACACGATCTATCACCAGGATTAGTCTGTCTGGTCTCCCAAACTACATTTTTGTCACCAAAAAACATGTTATGAGGCATTTAATGATTGCAAATCACAATACTTTTTACATTACAGGATTTTAACTTACATATATTTAGCATTCTATAGTTTTTAATGCAGTTGCTTGGAATGAGGCAGTTGAACAATTTACATATAGTGATCACATCTAGTGGTGTCTTGTATTATTATTATATACACTGAAACTTACTGACAACATTGGTCTGAACTGACATGTTTACCATTACGTCTATTTCCTTAAATTCAGGAAAGTGTTATGAGCTTTTTCAAATTCCAGTCAGCATGATCAGCTTGTATTATTTATCAGCTCATTATTGTAAGCATCACTTAGGAATACGTGGCAACTTTAGCCATGAACTGCATACGACATTTTTAATTTGGGACATCCAAAGAACAAACCTAACATAGCATGCGACTAAATAAAAATACAGTATATTTCTTACACACAGATCAGAGATAATATTTTGATCTTCCATGTGCTGCTTTATACACAACTTACAGTAATGCACTGTGTATTCGGACATTAAGTACATTAATAAACTTTGTCCGCCCAACAGCCTGCATCTGGTTATCAGTGTTTCTACTGGAAACACCTCATAACAGATTTCATTCTGAAGATATTTGTCCCTTGTTAAACTCCCTCCCAAAACACATACTTATGCAATCATTTTGAGGATGTTTACGTGCTGCCTAATATATCCTACCAACTAAAAGGTGTTATTCACTTTAAATCCTTTTATTACTAGTCGGCGTTTACCCTTTGATGCATGTTTTGAATGTGACCCTAATTATTGAGGTTAGTGTAGGTCGCCAAAAAGTTGTAGCCTTTCTGCACTTCCAGATGGAGAGCTGGAGATAGAGGAAGCAGTATAAAATAATCTGCCTGAAGGTCTGAGGGCCCTCATGCATAAATAACAGCATCCTTCTTCTTCTGCCCAAGGCAGACACTGACTCTTATAGATGTGCTCTGATAGCAGAATAAACAGCCAAAAGTGTTTTTTTTTCTTTCTTTTTTCCCTTTATGTCTAATGTCCTGTCACAATATAATGATTTATATCGCTCCAACTGCTGAACTCAGGACAATACTCCTATTATTTCCTTCTCCTCTGTTGGTCAACCATTAGCGCATTGGCAGATAATGCAGGAAATCTGCAAAAGTAAGGACTTTGCGTTCCTTGGATCAAACTTTTTAAGGAGGCACTGGCAGCTGTTGTGAAAAACACTGCAGTAGCTAACGATCTGCCTGCTTTTGTTTATCCATACAGCGTAGCTTGCTTTTGTCAATCAGTGATGGCTTAGTGGCTAAGCCACTGGGCTAGATAGCAGAGGGTCACCAGTTTAAGCCCTACAACCAAGTTGCCATTGTTGGACCAATTGAGCAAGGTCCTTACTGCTTTATTACTCATAAATAGTGTTCTATTGTAATTGTAAGTTGTTTTGGATATGAGTGATGCTAATTATGTTATTTATTTGTGTCCTCAAATTCAATTAATCGATGTTATCATTAGTATTATTGTTATCATCATCACTAAAGTGGCAAATATTTATGTGAATTGCTCTTTTTAATATTCCAAACACAATGCCATCTCACTTGTAGCTATGGGAACGGAGAAAAATGAAGGTGTTACTGTGGATGTGGGACCATATATGAGCAAGTGACTAACATGGGTGGTGTAAGATCATTTGTGGCCTAATAAAGGAATAGAAGCAGCTGCATTAAAGGTTACAGTTACACTTTAAAAATCAGCCTACATACTTTGTAGAAATGCATTCTGCCATGTTAGGAAAGGTCAGTCCATTATTCTAACACACTGACATCAATTTCTTTTTGATGAAGTGTTAGACTTGTGCTAATCCATGTGCTGACTTTATAAAGAGGGACGAAGGAAAGGCCCAGTTTTATTACAGCTCAGACATAAAGAAGTTAAACTATGACGGCTAGGGTGCGATGATCCTTTTGCCCTAGCAGGAGTCAGGAAGAAGGTTAGTTTCTGCAGCTTGAAAGGAAGCTAATTAGATTGAGAAGGGGCGTGATACAGGGGTCTCCGTATCAAAGCTTCTCTGTTAAACCGGGGCTGCTGCACTCCAGACACAACTGATAGCTCATTGCTTTACTCTTTCTACATGTCCATTTTAATTGGCTGTCTGATTTATTTTTATGCTCAGTTATTGGGGTAAATGGATTTTGAAAGGATAACATTTCAATGATGTGCTGTTTCGCACTGTAAATTACATTTAGTATATATAGTTATGCAGCATCACAGTGGCAAGGGGTTAGCACTGTTGGCACACAGAAAGTCCTGGGTTACATTAGAAGCCGTTCTACGGTTTCCTCCATGAGTCCAAAAACATGCCACTGGGTTATTCTGAGATGCAGAATTGTACCATAGTTACACAGCTCCCAACAGTGCCCCTGAATCCTAATTATTCATGTAGTACAGTTTTATCCTATCCAGATTTATAAAAACACCCTAAACATGCCTGTAGTGCGTCACTGGGCAAAACACACACACATACACACATACACACATACACAATCACAGGATTCTTGCTGTGGTTGACGTCTCGAAATATACTGGAATAAACACAGTAAATTGAAATTGTGTAGTTAATGTGTGTGTAAACTACTCGTTTGTCATTACTATACTTGTAGGTGATGATATTAAATTATGTGCAGCACAGTGGCACATTTGGTAGGACTGTTAACTCACAGCAAGGCTTGCTCCCGAGTCAGACCAAATCTTTTCTCTGTGTAGTTAATATGTTCTTTCAACATATGCATGGGTTTCCGTTCATGAGTTCTGGTTTCATCCTACTGTCCAAGAACATGCAGACAATGAATAGTACTTAGCTACTATGATGCATAAACTATTGTCGTGACGGCTTGAATAAATAGGGATAGTTGGGTCAAGATGGGCATCCTGCATAAAATATATACCAAATAAATTATTACGGATTGCAAACCCTAACAGGACGAGCCAAATGAGAAATATAATAATACACGATTATGATCTTTCCTGCTTAATGTCATAGGATAGAAATCAGTACAATACACCTTCATATTGTATTGACATCCCAACTGAACAGAGAGCGGGGTCAGCCATTGTCCAGTGCTGCTGGGCCTGAGAAGGTTAAGGACCTTGCTCGAGGAGCCAACAGTTGCTTCAGGGCAGCACATGGATTTGGAGCTGTACCTACTACACTACCACTGTTCCTAGTGTATTTTGCAACATTATTAAACTGCCTTGAGCCCCAGTGTAAAATTAAAGAACACTGTGAGTTAAATTGTTATTTAATTGTGTAGTTTAATTTTGCCATTCCTTAATCTGGCATCCAGAAAGAAATTGGTATGTTATGGACAAAATTTAATTTAGTTTGTTATTTCTTTTAGGGTCATGATAAGGTCACATAATGTGGACACAACCGAAGTTTTAATGACTAATATCTGTTTATTTTTTAGAATCTTCAGCTTCAGGCTATTAAATAATGGAAAAAATAGGAAAATTGTCTAGAAATTTAGATTCATGACATTGCTGCATGACTTCATCTGGGATCAAATGTTTATTGGATTGTATTCAGCACATATGTCAGGAAATACCCGGTCTTAATAATACTGTGTAAGATTTTAACGTTGAGCTCCAGGTCTTGTCCGCACCTCATTAAAGACACATGGGGAGCATGGGATAGGTTACTTGAGGGTAAGATGGTCTTTTTTTTTTTTGGAGCGAAAAGGAAACATCCACCACATGCACAAACACACGCAGAACGAAAACATGTCCAGGCATGTTAACTCGGCTGGACAGCATTGCACATGAGTGGCCGGCTCTCTGAAAGAATGCACTTATTAAACCAAGCACCCGCAGGCAGAAGCATTCTGCCTATACTAACCAAAAGACAAACTAGACAGAAGAGGGACCGGGTGGGCTGCTCAGCCAGCTCTAATGTGGTGTTTTTATTCATCTGAGCAAAGTGCCATGGCAGACATGCCGTTAGGGGCACTAAACTGCACGACCACTCGTCCTTATTACACAGGGGTTTCGACATCTATTTTAATCAATTCAAGAATAAAAAGCAAATCAATGCCATTAAAACAGAATCCAATGCTTTGTTATGGATCAATTTTATAGGGTTTATGTCACAATAATAGGTTGAAAGTAAGAGGTAGGACATTTCCTTCTGGATTATAAATGGAGACAGGTTAGATACCCAGAGTCAACAGGTCACAGCTGTTTAGCCCATGAGCAAGGCACCAAACTCTTTAATTTCTCCCTGGGCACAGTGTCTAGGGATTCCCACTATGCCAGGCATCTGTGCTCAGTGCTGCCTCTTAGTGTGTGTAAACATGTGTTGTATTGCACGGATTGGGTTAAAAAAAAAAACACAATTTTGAAAAAGTTTTCTATTTTTTAATTATAAAATGTACTCGCAGCAACTTTTTAAATTCTGTGCTGAAGTGCTGAAAAGTAACACCCCAATCACACCATGTTTGCCACCGTCGTGCTTCATGATGTATTTTTGCTGCTGTGATATGATTTGTTTTCTCCTTATGATGTTTAATCCAAAAAGTGTAATGCTTGTCTTCATCTGCCAATAATCCCTAATACATATTTAAATATGCTTAAATTTATTAAATAAAAAGTCTTATAATAAAGTTTTTGTGTTTGTTAAAGAGTATTTTTTAATACATTGACATATATTGTTGTTATATATACAGGCTAGTCTCTCTGAGCCATACAGACTTGTAAAATTCTGCAAAGTTATACATAAAGTGATAGTGTCTGTGGTCATCCAATTAGTTTAGACGAAAAGGCATTGAGGGATAAATAACGCCACTGTTTATTTGATCATTTTGATAACTGGTGATTCCCATAGCATTTTCACAGTGCCTTTTCTATCCGTGGTGATTGTTTGTGTTAGTGTTCATTACTTTTGAAATGCAATAAAGGGATCAAATATTGTTGTTATTGCTATTGGTGTTTTTTACTGTTAAACTGTATATGTAACTTAGCCAACAATTAGCATTTATACTTTTTAAACGATACTATTAACTGTGTATTTTTGCACTGAACAACAGAAAAAAATGACAAGACTTGGTGTGATCAGCTCTTCTCCCAGTAACTGTACAAAATGAGCTAATTATGTGCTCATGGATTAGCAACATATGGAGAAAAAGTCTTACAGGTGCGAGCGCTCCATCATGCAATTGTTACCCAGATTGATAATCATGCTGAGAGGCTGAGAAAATAAGACCCGTACACACACCTACAAACAAATGACTCCAATAAATATTTTTTGGACAGAGCATGAAAAAGCCAGCGAGTAGACTGATTGTGAACAGATGCTGGTACACCTGTAGCATTTCTCATTTGTCTGTGCAGATTTGTTCACTGGTTGACTTTAGGTTGTACATGCAGCTGAACAGGAGAACGAAATAGAGCCTTTGCTCTGGAATCAGCCTCAGAAAATCACTCACAGCACTTTAATGAAGAAATATGAGCCCAGCATGTCGACACATAGCTTGTGGCTTTGGTGTATATTTTCAATGACAAACTTGAATATACATGAACTATAATAACAGAACTGGTATTATACAGTAAAAGAACATATTAATTAAATATATCAGAAATATTTTAATCTGTATTAAATGTAGTGATGTTTTGTATTTTAGCCAAATGTATTCATTTTCTTGGTATTTACTTTTCAATACTATCAAAATCTCTTTTGATAAGACTTAGTAAATACAAACTATTTATTCGTTATTGATTGACTAGATTTAGAAGACTTTTTCACCACAGTGAAATTATTTCTTATGTCTTGCTCAAAGGCACTCCAGTCATGACCAATTGACTCTCAGAATCGAACCGGCTTCTGATGACATGGTTGATGGTTTGAGGTTGTGAATTTTTGCAATAAAATGCTTCCAGGAAGGAAGTTGCAATTGGACTGAGTATAAGCCACACCCGAATCTAAGCCGCACCCTTAATTTTGAAAGGGATTCAGAAAAAAAATATCTAAAAATTTATAAAATTTATAAAACTTTATCTAGTACCTATTCTCTTTGGGCTGGTGTGGTGGATACTGGGCTCAAAGCTCACGGCAATTGTCGCTAGATGGTGCAAGGCGTTGCTTCCATAACTTTGTATGAGGTGGGCGGTGCGGGGGCGCCCTCGATCAAAACGGAGACCATAGGTGATTACGTTGGCTGGGTCGGTATGCGATGATAATGAGCCCAATAACGACTTATTCAAAAATCCAAACATGACCGTGATTGTTGCGTCATAACATGTTGTGTAATAAATGTGCACTAGATCTAAAGTTTCTGTTACAACTGAAAATTTATCGGTCGCGCAAAAAAGCCGCAACCCAGTTTTTTATTTTCGAAATATTGGAAAAAAGTGCGGCTTATACTCAGGCCAATACGGTAAAAACGTCTTGAATAAAATTCACAAATGCAAATCCCAAAGCACAGTGTGTACACAATGTACCATGGGATACAGAAAAGGCACAATCCTCATCAAACTGGTGCAGCCCTTGGTCCCAGTCAAAAACTGGGCTTGTGATCAGAAGGTTGCTGGTTCGATTCAGAGAGTCGACAGGTCATGACTGATACGGATTGGGTTAAATGCGGATGGATAGTTTCTACGTGTGAAAAAAAGCGCAATGGTGAAAAGAGTATTCGAAATTCTAAATAAACATAAGGCCGGGCAGAAATTTGTTTACAGTTTATGCATAGTTAACAGCAAAACACACTACACTGATCCCGGTCTGTTCCCCTGCTGAGCTTCCAAAAAAAGGTGCCGATGCCCAAACACACCAGATAAAAAGGAAAGGCAGATGGGACTGTGAATTGTCCTTGCATATTTTGAAGAGCCCTTTATACAAAGACCATGAGGCATAGGAGAAGACACATCTGATTGTTCCACACAGCGTTGCTTCTTCTCTTTAACTTTTTTAATTAGCTGGCACACAGCATGGCCCTGCTTCCTGACTAGCATCTAAAAGCAGGCAGAACTAAAGACACCTGTGAGCTTTATCTACCCCCCCCCCCCAATACAGATCTCACACAAAGCTTTACACATGGGTCTGGCTGGCTCTCTCAATGCACTGGCTTATATTTTGTAAAGATGGAAACAGACCCCACTGAGTAGCCATTCATATCAGTTGGCAAATTAGGTGGAACCATGAGAGCTCAGGGCAGGTGGGACTGGCACAATAAAGCTCTCTAATAAAGCAAAACCAGCATTAAATTTAAGTACAGCTGGTGTACCAATAAAAAACAATCCAAAGATAAATCTAATAAAATTATTCGGCCCTAAGCAAAAACAGGATAGATTTTAGATAGGGGATCATGAGAACCTTGTTGTCACATATTCTCACCCAAGTTCTCAAAACAGCATCTCGAAAGGAACCCAGTGGCTACAAAAAAAAGGCTCAACTGCTGCGTCCACTTATAAGCATGTTTTTACGAGAAATGTCTTGCATAAGAATATTTACACTATTTAAAATAGAGCCGGATGTTTAATCAAGTTCTCCGGAAATAATAATGGTGGAAAGCACCAAAGGTTTGAAAAAAGCAAGTAAATAAATCAACCAGCAAAGATCCAGCAGCAGGGCCAACATATGAAGCAACAGCAAATTAATGTTTAATGAGGCATGGAGATAATAAATATAATGCCAATAAAATGAACATCAACATCAGTCACAAGTGCTACCATGCATTCGCCTTACATTCTGATTCCTGTTGTGCTCCTTTCACTTAGATGCTATGTGTAAATGATCAACGATCCAAATTGGCACAACATTGTAACTATAGCACATAACAAATATAAGCTATTATTAAATATGGTTATAAATATTTGATTATAAGGCTATTAAAAAGCAAATGTATTAACCATAAGCATATAAATAACTTTTGAAGAAAAATTGAAGAAAAGAAGCTGCTGAAGATTTCTATAAACTACTGACCATAACTTCATATGCATCAGAGCTACAATAATGTAGAGTTAGGGTTACACCAGATTCAGAGTTATTGAAATGGTTAATTACAGGGTCTTAACTCATTCATAACAAATATACTTCTATTTACTTAGTACTTCAAGACTTTACGTACTTACTTCAATACCTCACCGCAAAGACTAGTGAGTCGACTCTCTCAAAAGGAAGATTGGGGATTTGAATCTAGGCTCTGTTACACAGCAACTGTTGGGTTCCTTGAGTAAGACACTTAACCATGTCTGATCCAGGGGTGCCATACAAGGGCTGACCCTGCACTCTGACCCCAACTTCTATACAAGCTAAGACATGCTAAGAAAGAATTTCATTGTACTGTATATCTAAAAAGGCGGAATGACAAATGAAGCATTCCTCTTTGTCTTCCTCTAATATTTCAACAATATCATCAATATATCTAATATATCATCATTGAACATATTGTCATTTCGTAGATTAGAAGTGACTTACAGTTATAAATAAAATCAATGCAAACAAGACTTATTTAAGGGTCCAACAGTGGCACTAACAGCGTACTATAATTATATTTCATTAGTAATATTATTACATTTGTGTAAACACTCACACACAATGCAGAGAAAAAACAATCAAATAAACAGTATACTTGGCAAGTGCCAAGATCTTCGGAAAAGCTTGAAATGCTTCTATAATCTGTACAGAGCCTTGACCTCAACCCCACTCTGAGACCTTTAGTAATTGAAATGTCCATTGTGAGCCAGGTTTGCTAGTGGTCGCTCTGTGTGGGGTTTAAAATGTATTTATGGACTGCCTCCAGATACTCCATTTACATTTGGTCTTCCGACACATATTCAGAAAAGTCCCTGGCTACTCAAAAAAGCCTCTATTTAAATAACAGCTTGGTGCCATTCGATAAACTGGTGATGTGCACAAAGTGTATTCTCCTGTTCCTGATAAAGAAAAACATAAAAGAATATCTTCCATTTTTGGAAGTAGAGGCACAAAAAGATTAAATTCTTTTGTAACATAATGTGCTCAAACTAATCCGAGCTAACGTATGCTGATTAGAAACTGGCATCACAGACCTTATGATAAAGACTGACAGGTGTGTTTACTTTACAATTCCTGGCCTCTTCTGGAAATCACAACAAGGTTTAACCCCTGGCAGTCACAATGTTTCACCCAACCGTGTCTGCTTTCAATACTTGAGTAGAGAATGTAATCAACGTAAACTGCCCAAGTGCCTAAATGCTTGGAGGTTTAGGTGGAGAAAAGTATTAAAGTCTAATGGTAAACGATGGCCTAAAATCAGTCTGCCCAATCCTGTTTCCTGTTTTGCTAAATGTGGCTTAATCTGTTTAATCACAGAGTAGAGAGCCAGGCGTCAAGTAAGCCATTTTCTTCACTCAAATACACATCGAAGTAATCCTGCTGCCTCCAAATCTCCCCTTTCACCTGCCAATCAGCACTCAGCTGAGACTGCTGTCTCTTAGAAACAGTTTAACTGTATTTTAAAAAGCTGAATGATAAATACCAGTTGATAGCTATAAGGGGTTTCCCCTAAATTTATTGGTCTGATATTTAGCAGCAATTATTGTTTTCTCAAAAACCCCGTCAGCATTTCAGGTGCAGCTTTTAATAAGGTGCTCACCTTAAATAAAACAATTTCTTATATAAAGCAAATCATGCAGAAAGAACTATCTAAAGAAAAAACTAAGAACTAGAGCTTCCAACTGAAACAAAGAATCTGTTTCCTCATAACAAAATTGCAGACCTACACTAAAAGATCTGTTTCCTCATGATAAAGCTTGTGGTACACGACCTGGAAAGTTGTTTTCCTGAACCTCTATGAGAGCAAGGACTTTGTTGTTTAAGATAAGCATTTAACCAAGGCATTGAGTTTGACAAGTGCTTTGAGAGTAAAATCCTTTACAGTGGGCTGAAAAACAGTAGTGAAGGTTGCAGCTCAAGGCAAATATGTAGGAACAAGGTGGGGGTTGGCTGGGGTTAAAGAACGCTACCAAAGAGTAGAGTGAAAACTTTTGACTTAAGTAGAACACTATGCACACTATGAATAGAAGGAATTCAGGAGAAGATGAAAAAGCATTTTTGAAATAGACATAGCAGAAAGTATGTGGACACCTCTCCTTATTTTTAAGTCTAAATTCAGTTTTTGTAGGAACCTTCTTTATCACGTCATGTACATTTGTAAATTCCCTCACTGTAAAACAAATATTATCTTATCTTGTTATCATAGCAGTTCAGTAGATACTTTTTTGGGAAAATAGGCACAAAAGGGAACCAACACTTAAAAAACCTTCAATAAAAGATGGGATGGGCCGATCCAATAAGATCGCTCTGAGGTGTCCACATACTTTTTGCTATTTGATGTTGTTAGACTTCTATTTAGCCCAAATTGATTAAGACATGCCCTGGCATTGCCAACAGACAAGGCAACAGACATGGTTATAGAAACCATGTACAGCAAAACCTCCACATGAAGCAAATTCATGCTTACAAAGCACAAGCCAGGAGACACTGACATGAATATCAGAGCCTTCGTCCACCACTAGCTAAAATGGCAACGCACAAGGGCATAACTCCTTTCACTGCCTACATTAGCACATGTCATATTTAGACACACACTATATCTACTGTGTTTCCCCGATAATAAGACACCCCCGATTTTAAGACGTATCGGGGGTTTCAGGGGGGTCGGCTAATATAAGCCGT
>JAOTRQ010000006.1:1826261-1836414 GCA_028565875.1 Hoplisoma paleatum | reverse complement strand
AACCATACGCCGTTTTGTAGGCTTTGATACAGGCCAGGGAACTGTTCAGTTCACTGTTCAAGTGGAACTACTTTTTGTCCGTATTAAAACATTCATTATGAATGTCTGGAGGCTCTTGGATTAATTTCCTTTTTTATTTATAATTTACTTTGTAAAAAAAACCTGTTGTATAAAAGCAATAGAACACTCGAGGTCGTGTGTTATCGCGAAATAGCATCACGGCCGTGATGTTATTTCGCGATAACACACTCCCTCTCGCGTTCTATTGCTTAAGTAGACAATGAATCTTATTGTACATACATTTATAGTCATTCATTCAAGATATAATGCACGGGTCAGGCAGAACATTATGACCAACTTCCCAGTATTGTGTTGCTCTTTTTTTGCAACCTATGATGTTGCTTTCTGTTGTATCCTTTGCAGCCATTTGAGCTGCAGTCAGTCAATATCAATTAGATTTGACCTATGACCCTGTTGCTGGTTTTCACAGTTTCCTCTTATTATGACTGCAGTGGACACTGAGCTGCAGTCATCTAACCATAACAATTTGTCAAGACTTGTCAAAAATGATCCAACTCTTATGACTGCTCATAACATTCCCAGCATAAAACTTTGGGGATAAAAGATTCATTTGCTGCCTAATATATCCCACTAACAGATGTGTTGATAGAGAGATAATCAGTATCCTTTACTTCACCTATAGTGGTCAAAATATTGTACCTGGCTGGTGTCAACTACATTTATGTTGTCAAACCAACAAAGTTATATAATGTACAATACTAGTACTATACAGTATATACTTACTTTTATATTTTTAGTTCATGAAAAAGAACAGAATGTTAATAATTGTTGGATGTAACAGACATGAGATAAACACACTTCCATCACTCTGCCCTTGAACGATATAAATCCATTACAGATCAACTCGGTGCCTTCTCGCTGTCCAGCTTATAATTCTATTGATCAATGAATGTTTCATTTTGTGATGCATATTACTGATGTTGTGGTGTGTTTACTATTGTCTTGCTTACCATAACAGAGTGGAGAAAACTTAAAAGTGCTGTGAAAGACTAAAAGTGGGCCAGACGCACAGGTCTGGGTGTGACCTACCTTGCTCAAAGGTTTTTAGGGTGAGAGAGTTGTGACAGGCTTTTCTCCTTGGTGGAGAACGTTACTAATGTGTTCGGCGTGTGCGATGAAGCAAGGCCATGATGAATCGCTCACGAACAGCCCTGGCATCCTCATAAGTCAACAGTAAAAGAGAGAAGCGGATACCGGGTACCAACACACACAAAAAAGAGGAGCGATCATGGTAACCAAGGGCTGAACAGCAGGACTGAAGGAGAAAGCCGAATAGCCTGAAGATCTCCCTCAATCTTCAGAGGAAAGCATGTCCCTCTGGTGGGCTCCTGTCTTAATAGACAGGGTGTTTTAAAAAAGAAAGTTATTTTCACTCCACGACAATGGTGATTTTAATAAATGAGTGTAATATGGGCTTTGGGAGGTGGGAGGCCTCTACGGTACATTATTTCCCATTAGAAAGAAAGAAAGACCTGTGATTTAATATAAATTAGCATTAGCAGACGAGGCAAGTCATGGCATGTAACAAAATCTCATTTTATTAGATAATTTTACTATATAATTTCATCTTTTTAATAAGCTCAAGTCTTTAGGTTTACCAGCGTCCCTGTTTCACCTAGACCTATTGTTGTCTTGAGAAGTGGGTGTGTGTGGAGCACACATAGGTTTTATTTACGTGAGAGCATCCATCACAAGCTCCAGGGGGTCTCCCTGGTATACTCCTCAATAATGAACTTCATTCGTTAAGTTCCCTCCTCAAAGGCCATGCTCACCCACTGCCCTTTTCAGCCGCCACCACGACTCGGCACAGCGGCGGGAAAAAAAAACAATAATCATGTACTTCCTCGTGACTGTGGCACTCATGAAAGATAAGCAGCACCATTACCAATCCCTCATGCCTAGTTATGAGCATAATTATCACACCCAAAAACTCCTACTTCTGTCCTACTTCATGCGGGAGAGGAAGGAGCAAAGGCTCTAATCACTCCCCACTCCCACCACCCCAGGTCTCCTCGACTCTGTGCTAGATGGAGACATGTTATTTATTTATTTGTTTATTTGTTTGTTTGTTTTTTTGGAGGGGGGGATGCGAATTGGAGATCATTAGAATGGGGAGGAACACTGACTGCACATCCGCATCTAGGCATTTTCGTCTCCCCATGCCGTTCCGTATCTGTATGAGTACTGCTGTATACTTTCACTTTTTCCTCTCTGCACCGAGTCTCTGTCTCCGTTTGAAATTCTTCTTCTACTATTTGCAACATGCAATGAAATCTCATCATGTTTTGCACAATTGATATTTCCACTCGCTTAAAGAAGTGGTGTAAAAAGCAAACATAATTAATAAATTACATTGATATAAAGAACGTATATGCAAATTTGTCTAAAATGCATTATAGTTTGTTTTTATGTAATAACATGCGAAAACAATTGATGAACAGAGGACTGATTTTTACTCATCCGTCCTATCTGACCATCTTGTGTGTATTTTTTGTACAATGCAAGGGAGCTTACGATTATGGATGAAACCGAGCAATACCACATGCAATAGAGGGGGCAGTGTTGAGTATAAAGTCCACAAAGTCAACAGGTCACAATTAGTAACGAAGAGTAGAATGGGACATGTTGGATGGGAGATGATTCACAAATGCATCTGGTCTGACACCCGTGTTCTAGGTTTTCTGCTGTCACAGTACTGTAAGACGATTTAAAAAAACATGTTTGCTAAATCCTGAAAATGTTAATGTACAGATGTGTAAGGTTGTACAATTAAAGAACTTTTGAATAGAATACAAAACATAGTGTTTGAACCAGTTGTATTGTAAAATTGGCAATGATGCAAGACAATTAGAACATCTAATGAGAGTTTTTTCAAGATTGTATACTCCTATAATCTAAATCCATCCCCCTCTTTCACTGTGCAAATCACATGTTTTGTTCTCTGTTTTGTAGTGATTTGTTTATGCTGTGAGATCTGATTCAGTTTAAATCAAATGGTCATTTTACTTGCAAAGGTCACATCCGTAGTGATCAGACTGGATGTCTTAAAATTCTTCTTTGTAGAACTTAGTCATTCCTGTGCTTTTAGACACTTAGGAATTATCAAGTGCAGTGAAACACACATTTACACACCCTAGTGAATACATACTAGGGGGCAACAGTGAGCACACGTGATCAGTAAGGTGGGCAGCTTTAGCCACGTTACCCAAGGAGCAGTTTGGGTTAAGGTGCCTTGTTCAAAGGCACTTCAGTCGTGATCTGATTATTGTCAGAAACGAACCGGCAACCTTCTGATTACAAGCCCTGTTCTCTAACCACCAGAAAAGCTGCTTATATTGGATGCTTTAAGGCTTGATATGGATTTGGATCAAGTCGACTTCTTTTGCAGTCTTTTGTAGTTTCCATTTTCTACTGTTTGCTCTTTCTTTCTCTCTCTGATACTTTAATAAATATTTGTTTGTCTTCAGTCAAATTAATACAAAATTAGGGACTGTGTAGCCTAGTGGGTAGAGTGTTGGGCTGGGAACCCAAAGGTTGGAGGTTCAAATCCTGGCTCTGCTACTCTCCGCTACACTGTTGGGTCCTTGAGCAAGACCCTTAACCCTGTCTGTTCCAGGGGCGCCGTATGTTGGCTGACCCTGCGCTCAGAAGTTGGGATATGCGAAGAGAAACATTTCGTTGTACTGTACAGCTGTATATGTGTAATGACAAATACAATTTGAATTTAATTGGTTTGCCATCCCTTACTTATGCCAAGCAATGACAACAGAAACAGAAAAACAGTTTTTAAATAGTTGTTTGAGGCCATGAGAAGATTCTAATTAGAATCTGATATGATCCTATTAACATCTGGAATGATGTTTCAGATTTATGGTTGTTTGTTTTCAAGGATATAAACAGTAAGTCTGTCCTTGTTCATGGTTTTGGTTTGGACCCAATTAATTCACTTCTGTTTGTCTTAGATCTGTGCCCTTTTTTTATGCATGCTTACATTTTATCAGTAATGGCAGTGCTAGGGTAGAAGTTAGGGTACTTTGTTAGTCATCAAAAGGTTACCGGTTCAAGCACCAAATTACCATTGTTGGGCCCCTCGAGCAAAGCCCCTAAACCGGATGTTCAGTCATGAATGTAAATGGAATTTCATGCCAATTTATATAAGTAAATGCTAATTATAGTCTCCCATGTCTGTTAAAAAATTCTGCGTAAAAATCTGTACTTGTGATCAACCTATTAGACATTGTGCTCGCCATCCAAGATGTTTACTTATTTTATTCTTAGAAACTGACAAAGTGCAACATCTTAATATGGACATTTGTAGAGCTCTGGTTAAGGTACTGAACTAGTTATCAAAATGCTTCTGAATCAGCTACCGACTGCTTTCCATCTGGCCCATAATCCTTAATTGCTTAGACGAGTGTTTGCTAAATGTGAATATTTTAAATGTTAAATGTTTTTAATCGTTTGTATTATTAACATGCACCTATTATTTTTATGAAACAATATTTCACACATCAGCTAATTTTTCCATGTTTTTTTTACTCGGATGTTTAACTGCGGTCATAATGGTTTGTTTTCTTTCTAAGAAAAGAAACCCAATAGTTTTGTCTTTTTCTGCTAGAAATAGATATTTCCCTTGTTGTGTGAGTGATTTATTGAAGTCCTTCTCACAGGTGGAAGCTGCAGGAAATTGCGGGAATGGTTTTAAATTGGTTTATGATTGTCTCACATGGGTTGGTGCTTTTTTGGGCTTATATCATGCTTTTGATTTCTATTAAATATATCTATATATTTTTCCCGTGCAGTTTTATTTACTCGTTTGTATAAATGTAATATAAGATGGCTGTTATGAGCCTTTTTAGCTGAGATAAATACACAACAATAAAAAATTCTTGCTTTACTCATGCAGGTTATTGGTTTGGAGATATTCGTATTTGTTGGTCTGGTTATTGTGAATTATAGTTCTGCATTTTCTAAGACACTCTTGTGGGACCAGTTGCTGAGAGTTATGTGTGAGCTGGTAGTCTAAAGAATAACTTATAAAAAGGTCATTAAGTTAAGTGTTGCCAAAGGGACGCTGGTCTCATATAGTCTTCATTTCTTGTCTTCCTTAAAAGACCATTTCATAACCCTGAAAGTGCGATACAGTGTGTAGAAGATGCTGGAAGATCAGCTGCTGTGTTTTCAGGTCGTGTGTGGGATGGCTACTGACAGACTGCTAATGAGACCATTATCAGCTGCGGTCCTCCTCTCTCCTCCGGGCCACCGGTGGCTGCTCCTCACCTCATCTCAATTGAATTCCATCCCACAGGGCTTGTTTACAATAAATACATTGGCTCAAATTAATCAGAACAGAAATGGCAGACACTTTACTCAGGCCGCCATTTATCCACAAGGGCAGAGGAGTCGGGGTGAAGGGGGAAGCCCTAGATCCCTCTTTGCTGCTCAATAGATGCAGGTCAGGTTAAGTGGACATGCACAAAATTGTTTTTTTTTTCATGTGGGAAAATGTATTTGGCTAACAATATATTTGTATGTTATTATATTATCTTTTGCCGAAATAATATTTAGCTAATAATAAACCAGTGGATATGAGCTTGGATTAGAAACAAAGAACATTGGACTTTTCCACATGACTTCTGTATTAGGATCTTCAGATTGTGGGTGAGATTAAAAGACTACGCCAGGCTGGCAGCAACTATGCTCATTAACAACAGAGCTTTTGGGGGTCGAATGTGACCACCCTTTTGCTGTTCCAGCAGGGCGGGCTGAAGAGGACAAAACTCTCCAGTGATGCAGCACAGCCAAGATCAGATGAATTGCTGACAAAGGGGGTGTAAAAATGATTAACGATTAATAATATTGTATGAAAGTATAAAGTCATTTTGCAGCATTCATTGCGTTTCTGGTCCAGGTGTTCATAAAAATGCTTCAGAAATATATTTCACAATTCCTCTCTTACCCATCTAATATGTTTAAATTATTCTCTATTCTTTGCTATTTTAGTTTTGCTACTAATCCATCTTCCATGAAATATTTTCTATGCCCAAATGTTCAGGCTAGTAGTAAAGTTGACTAGATTTTGAATATATAGAATATCAGCTCTGCTGTCTGGTTGGGCTGGATGGCTACATAAATAATGATAGGCTGTTGGTCACAGGATTGAAAAAAAAAACAGATTGGGTTTCTTGTGACGGGCACAATTATGTGTGCTTGTGCAAACTTTAGGAATAATGTTGATCGGGGTGTGGCTCTGCATTCAGAATTATAATCCACATATGAATGAGGGTGAATAAATCCCGTTGGTACTTAAATGTCAAGTTTGGTACTTGGTAGGATCAGATAAAATAAAATACTTAGAAAAATTATAATACTCGGTAACTATAGTGCTTTTTTGTGTATTTTACAAATAAAAAGGCTTTTAGCAAACCTTTTTAAATTAAACTCCAGGACATAAATGTACTGTTCAGGATTAGACCCTTTAAAAATACAGATGATCCTTGATATTTAGTCTAATATTGAGTCTCCTTTTTGATCATTTTATCTAGCTGGAGCTTTCCCACTAGAGCCTCAACAACACTACAAGTGGTTACTTCAGGTAACAAACCATATCAATAGCTTTTATTTGTTGCACATTTGTCTGTCCCCGAAAAAAAGTGTTATATTATACTCTGTTGATGTTTCTTTTAGTCAAGGCTTTACTCAGAAATAGAAGATGGAATGTGGGCTTGTGGTGTTTCTTGGAATACAAGCAATTCTATTGCTACCGTCTGTAGATGCACATCTGCCTAAGCATACGCGTGCACACATACATATGCATACTCAAAAACAGCATCCCCTTTGGCTTTGGTCCATCTGTTCACATCTATACTACACACATTCAGATGCAGATTCTTTTCTGATAGATAACATGTATTTACACCCAACACGCATGATCTTGATTGTGTACATATTGTTGATGTGTTTTTGTGAGAGTGTGTGTTGCACACCCGGTTATGTACCCAGTGAGTACTGCGTTGTGCTCGGTCGGGTTTCTTTTCCTCTCAGCACTTCGTGTTCGAATCGTTGCTGTTGTTGCACCCCACTGCAGCTCTTCGCCGACCACAACAGAAACGAGCGCTGCAGACCTGACAGTAACAGCTTACAGCTCGTTTTATATGCCTCTGTGGTCAAACACATAATACAACTATCTAAAGTGGGTGTTAACGATTACAACCTTTGCTTTGAGACTTTTAAAAGAGTTTTTCAGGGTATGTCGCAATCTATATGGGATGGTCTCAAGGTGGCACAATTTCATTTAGAGTATTGTAGTGGTGTGTTGGATGACACTTTTTTTTTTGGTGTCTGATCACTGTTGTGCACAGATGATTTTAAAATTGAATTAAATAAAATAAATACTTTGGATTTTGTAGCAGATCCATAGCAGACATATTTTGATAAATCAATCCACACCATATTAATGTCAATCCATTTAGATTTCTTTAGTTCACCCACAATCCTCGAGTCATGTCATAAACCTGTCTTTAATGTTGTCATGTTTGTGCTTTTTCATACATGCTCAAAGAAAGGCAACTTTAGTTGTTTAGTTCCGTCTTTTTTTGTTCCGGTCATTTTGATCACTTGCTCTGTGGTCATCATCTTCCTCCATCAGATTTTCTGAAGTACTTCTGAAGGACACAAATAAGTCTTTCTTGCTACATATTTTTGTGAAATAGGCTTTTCTTACTGTAAGGATGTGTAGTTGTTTAGTTTTTGATTGATGTTGTGCAGAAGAAAAAATGAAAGTTGATAGACACAGTTTATTAGACTTTTATTTTCTTCATGTTTGGTAGGTGTTCAATTACGCAGGTATATTTTGATGAAAGTTTAAACCAACAACAGTAGCTCCATGTTTGAGTTGGAACAAACCAAGAAAATACACCATAAGAACAAGAGTATTAGGGGAACCCCTTTTCTAAATGTGTTTTGGCCACATCAACTTCCAACCAGTGTAATGAAGTGTATGGTCAAAAAGACATACTTTATAGTGTGACATGCTTCATCTTTTTAGCTAAAACTATCACATAGGTGTCACAAAAAATATAGTGAACAATAGAATGTGTTTTTTTAATGAGTTTTTTGACACATGTTTTAAATGATGTTCTAAACAAAAAATAAATTTACCAGGTATTACTAAGCATACACCTTTGCTTTGATTTCATTTGTATGCATTGGGCTTGGCCTTGTCATTGACATTCTCTCAATGAGCTTAATGAGCAGCCACCTTCAAGGTGTTTTCAGAGCTACTGAGCCCTTGTTGGCTGGTATGTCTTTGCTCAACCCGTAGCATTGCAATTGGGTTTTGGTCACGTAAATGTGGAGGCCAGGCTACACATGTGTATGCATTTAGATTTACTAATAAACATACGTATAAAAACACACTATTAAACACATCATTATTTTTTAAACATTAGATTAGAAGAATTCAATGTTATTATGGCAGAGGGATATAAGCTTTTTAGGAATCTAAAAGTCAGATTTTGATGTTCCTATAGCACCAATCAAAGTAAACAGTTGTGAGATTAGACCTTAATTATGATTGTAACCATCTCAGTTATAAGTCTCTAAACAAGTAGGGTGTTTATGGTTCTCCTTGTTGATTTGATAGCTCTCTAAATATCCTTCTTGGTTTTCAAAAACTATGTACAGCAGCCTCATGGGCAAATGTCCAAATAGTGAATGTCTTTAGGCAAGTCATATCAAGATGATTTTATCTGTGTTGATAATGTTTGGTGATGATCAGATTTGATGGCTTAATTTAAATGATAAACAATATGAGAGTTTGCTTAATTGTGGAGCAGAACTGAATTTATTTTCAGAGCAATCAAGACAAGCCAAGTAGTTTGGAGCCTGAGGAGATTATTGGCAAAAGATGGAGAAAAAGAATGGATGAGTGGAGATTTGAGATGAAGTAATGGAGGGAGAGAAAATGAAAAGGTTGGCTTGAGAGTGAAACTCATCAGACGGTTGCTGTATGCCAGATAGAATCACCACGCCTCCCCATCCCCTCTCTCCTTGCTATCTGCTGGAGCTCAGCTGCTGGGGCCGACACTGTGCGCCACTTTGCCAGCAGGCAGGAGAGGGGAAGGGGAGAAACGAATGCATGAAACCAGCTTCCTGGAGGGAGGTCAGCGAGAGCGGCCAGCTCTCTCATTCTCTTCTCGCTCTCCCTTTCTCTCTACCATTCACTCTCTCTTCCTTTTTTCCTGGTTTTCACTTGCTCTCTTTGAAAACATCTGGAGCTACATCGTACCTAATCTGCCCTCTCATTAATATCAGAAGGAGCAGAGGGAGAGAGCAGAGACTGATGCCATGGAATCAAATGAGCAGAAAAACCAACCTTCATCTTCTTTAACCACATCTCCCTATCTTTTAATGCATTATTACTTCTTCCCATTTCTTAATGTATTTATTTGCTTTTAGCTATAATGTGTTACTTTTTGGGACTTATGTGTGCTCTGTATTCTTTGAAAAAAAATGGAAAGTGATTATATATATAATATCAAATTTCAACATTCAAATTTTAACTTTATAAAATTGTTGTAATTTTATTGCCTATATTCTTAAATCTCTATTTTAATTTAATGCTCTCAATTTAACACTTTTTATTTTGTCATGGCTGAGCAGTTATACAAAACATTTCCATGCTGGTTGTACTATGTTTAACTATGTTCGTAACAAATAAATCTAGATTTGATTAGTACCGTGTTTCCCCGATAATAAGACACCCCCGATTTTAAGATGTACCGGGGGTTTCAGGGGGGTTGGCTAATATAAGCCGTACCCCGAAAGTAAGACATATGTCTTATTTTCATGGGGGGTATTGCCGCCTCCTGCCCACGTCCGCACCGTTATGGAGTTAATTTAGTGCCAAAACTCTGCAAATGAGTAAAACGATTCGCGAATGTGTAACCGCTTCCGCGGATACGAATCGCTCACGTGACTTTTGGCACTAATACTCCACCAGTGCCAAAAGTGTTTCGAGATTCGTACTAATGTGTGTCTCTCCGCCCTGTAGGTGGCGCTTTAGAGTCCT
>JAOTRQ010000006.1:1808444-1820236 GCA_028565875.1 Hoplisoma paleatum | reverse complement strand
GAGTTGAGGTGTGTACAGTCAGAAATTACATGAGCAAGTTATTTATTAGGTGAGTTCAAGAGTCTTATTGCAGTGGGTGCTTATTACACTTGATGTTTGATGGATTATACAGTTACTGTATATGTCATATACATGTCCTGACTTTTACGTTTTAATAGTATTGCTTAACTTTTATGTTGCCGGTATGGTTGTTTATCAAACATGTACTGCGATCACTATACAGGTCTCTTGGATGTTTTTTTGTACTGAGTTGTATTGCAGTGTGTCACGCATCACATCATTTTTACTCTTGTCTCAGTCGGATGCGATTGTGCGCTTTGCATCCTATTGATTTGAAATACTATATAATGAAAGATACAATATACAAATAAATAAACAAGGGTTCTAAATCATTTTGGTGTGCTAATGGTCTCTTCGGCGTTCTGCAATTAGAGACTGCAATTACATTTTTCAATGTACTATATTTATTAAACAAAGTAATTTGCTGAATTTTAGATTAAATTCAATATTAATGACAATTATTATTGTCATTAATTAGGAAGATTTCAATTTCTGCTGGCAGTCACTTGAGTTTACGTTACTGTAGCTTATAACTTTGTTGTGCTAACCAGGTTTGTTTTTATTTTGACCTGTGTCAACTATATAAAAAGCCTGCTGATAAATCCTAATATAAATACCATATATGCAGCTCAGAGACACCATCATTTCACTATGCTATGGACGAAAACTTAATTTCATTTGCCAACAGCTGCTTAAAAGATAAGTTAAATAGTAAAAAAATATATTACCTGTGATTATCATATGTTTAAACAGTTCTTTTTCTCCATATAACAAGAAAATTTTATCATAATGATGACATACTTTCTCATTATGATAAGATCCTTTTCTTATTGTAACTAGATTCTGATAGATTTTTTTTAGCAGCAATATGAAGCAGCAATGCACTTCTATATTTTGGGCCTCCTTACCAAAACCTAAACTTTTTGCTTATATAACCAGTCAGACATCTGGCAAACTTTAATAGTGTTTATTTGTATTTTTTAACTAATCTTCTTGTTCTTTTGAACTTGCCCAATTTATTCTAATGTTCTAACAATTTATTCTATTGTTATTGCCATTCCCCCATTTTAATATATCTGCATTTAAGCCCATAGTTCCTATGGCAACCCCTATTTGCATTAGAATAACAGGGCCTTGTTGCACTGTATTGTTGCAGTGGCAAGAACAATGTATTACTGTGATTTGTACATTAATTTTTAATGCTAATACTGGATAAACTATATTTCTTTATTAACTCTTAAAGGCTCGTGCCCCATTTAAGAGACACACAGCTCTTCTTCTCACTGTGATTTAGTGCACACTGCAATATTGGGTGTTGTTATTTTTGTCTCATTTACATGTGTACAGAACATGCACCAAAACAAATTTTGTGCTGTTCTTCTGACAAAATAAATTTTATAAAAATTGTGGATTGTAAAAAGAGGCTGAAATTGAAAGTGCTACTATATATGTATGATTGTGGTTGTTTCAACACAGCATATAATTCTGTTGTGAATAATATTTTGTTTATATTTATAATCATTCATTGTACACAAATAGCTTGGGTTTGTGATGCAGCAGAACATTAGTCACTCGTTGCATCAGTTTGAGAGTTTTACAAGTCTTATTGCCCCTAAGCTACAATAAATCACATCACAATGCAAAGAAGACATGCTGCAAGCAATATCTGTAATTTTCTGTTTAGCGGAACCTTGACTTACGCATTGGTTCCAATTTCAAAATGTTTGGTAAATCTGTTTTTCCTATAAAACTAATTTGTGACAGACCTCCTAAACCTTTTAAAGGCAGCACTAATGAACCTGATGAAAATGATCTTCAGAGTTATCGAGTAGGAAGCACAGCTTCTTTAAATGTTCTTTTTGATTATGAATACAAATATAGTTTCTGTTAACTAAATTATAAAACCGAACTCACTGTAATAAATAACCATAAAAACATTTCACATCACATTTCAGTATAGTGTGTGTGTGCTGTATCATAAACCATTATACTTTATATAATTTTTTTTTTCATTTCTCAACACTACACCTATTAAGAAAACAGCACCCATTGTTGGCATATTTGTCACTGATTTCTTAAATGTAGTGCGCTGACTTGCTGTCTTGCTTTCAACATAGTCAGCTAAGTTTAAAAGGTCGTTGCCGTTTCCTTCTGTGTACTGAAAATATTATATTATACATTATATTATATTATACATTACTTTTCATGAATTAAGTCAATAATGGTGCATTTACATTTGTTTACAATGTTGAGTTTGTACTAGATTGGCGAACTTGTTTGTAATGTCACATGCTTCATTATGTGATAATTTGATTCACAATCCAAAATTTTATCTTTTTTTAAAATAAAACCAAATCATTTGTAAACGTAAATGTTCATGGTACATAATTAATAACTCAAGGCTTATTTGTACTTCCAGTTATTGAACAAAGATAATAACAATATAGCAAGATGATTTATTAGCCTGAATAGTTATTATTAAAACAATTAACTGTTTCATGGAAAGTGCATTAATCAAGTTGTTTTTATGTCCACCCTTTTGCATATTTTTATTTTTTTTTGTTGTGATTTCTTTTGCATGGCCTTTGTGCTTGCTTCAGTTCTTTTTCTTATTTTTAACAACCAGCAGCAGGTTTCCATGGAGAACTGGGCTGCTGCCATGGTCAGCCATGTCCAGATACCGAGGTTGTAAAAAAAGAGAAAAAACATCCAAAAACATTACAAATAATTACATAAATTGCTTTTCACACAGCTCTTTGTAATATGTTAAGAATCCAGTGGCACCATGTGAAAATTCATTATTAATAAAAAAGCTCTAAGATAGTGTTATGAAGATTTGGATATGATGGCTCGCTAGGACCTACTAACCATGGCATGTGTTAAAACCCCATATAAATCATACTTCATTACATTATCTGATGCTGGGGTTGAGATTAGGAATATTGAAATGACCTGTATTAGGTAGTGGGCCCAAAATATTAGAAAAACGAAAAATAGATCAAATTCAAATCAAATTCAATTTTATTTGTCATTACACATATACAGATGTACAGTACAACAAAATGTTTCTCTTCGCATATCCCAACTTGTCGGGAAGTTGGGGTCAGAGCGCAGGGTCAGCCAATGTACGGCGCCCCTGGATTTGAACCCCCAACCTTTGGGTTCTCTACCCACTAGGCTACACTGTCCCTAAGTAACAATTATAGTAAATAGTATATATATAATTATAGTAAAGTATAGTAAAATATACCAGCATGTTTGTTGTCTATGGTATAAATGATAACAGAAGCGCTGTAAAATGTCAGATCTTTCTGAGCATTTGGATGAAAGTACCATTTGTTATTTCCCGGCTGGAAGGTCCCATTGTTAATCTGGCATTAGCGCTGTGCTGGATTCCGTCCCGGCATTGCTGTCCAATCACTTACATAAGCCTCTGACATGTGCACTCCGGCTTACGTCATCCGGTCACTGACAGCTGTCAACACCCTCCCTCCACACACACACAAACACACACACACACACACACACTCTACCACAATTATTATATGGTTATTGTAGTATAGATGAAAGATTTATAAAGTTAGCAGTTCCCATTCTTAGTAGTTCATTCACTTTAGTTGCCTATATCGGGCGCTTTTAGTTTAGTGTATCTGTCAGCTCTGCGTATCTTTAATCCCGCAATCACCTCTTAATCCTCCGGACTTTATTAATCCAGTCCAGTCTGCAATCTGTCATCCGCTGTTGGACTTTTAAGATTTAAAGGGGGCGTCCTTTTGTTTCACAGTTCTTTAAATTATCACCCATATCAGACCACTTCTGTTAACCAGCATCTATATCGTTCATACAAGAACAATCAACCACGCCTTCGCTTTTTCTCTGTGTTCAGGTGTTTTGGCAGAGACTGCTCATGCTAGTCCAGGCTTGCTAGCTTCATTTCCTTTTTGTCTGAACCTTCATTCGCCCCAGTCGTTTCTCTTTTGTCTTCATGCATCTGAGTTTTACTTATTCTGCCCCCCCTCCAACAGCCGACATATAGAAAGGCTGATTTGAGTGTCGAAAATCTGCAAGCTTTGTAATAATGTGCAAAAGCTGCTTAATACAGGGACAGATCACTTGATGAGAGAATCTAGTCCTCCGTCAGCAAGGATGTCTTTAAATATTTCATATACTTTTGATCGTATCGTATCAGCTTGCTTCGCTATTCCGATCCTAATGAGATGAGCGTGCATTAAACGGGCTCTGTGTTTTCTTTTTGTTTTGTTTAGCTTTTTTGAGTGCAGATGTCAGCGCTAGGGTAATGAAAAATGGCACGCCTGTGACAGTCTCATAGCATCCGTCGCCTTTCGTGAGGAAATCTTATTAGTAACAAATTTAACAAGATTTTTTTTAATGGGTGTAAAACAAATGAAGACAGATTATGACAATTACGTTTCAAGACATTAAGTTTCCTTCCCGAAAACAATACTGTCTTTGAAATATTTTAAAAATGTATTTAAATAATAATGTTCTTGGTCTAATTAAGTCTAATTTCATTGTGTGGTGAACAGCGACAGTGCCCTCTGCTGTTTAAAGTGAATATCGGTTCATTGAACAGGACTACCGATTTATTTTGAATCAAGTGAATTCAATCCTGAATCGATTAGTGGTGCATCATTACATCTTTATTGGCTGGACTCAAATGTGTTTCCTCC
Organism: Hoplisoma paleatum; assembly: GCA_028565875.1. Taxonomy (NCBI): domain Eukaryota; kingdom Metazoa; phylum Chordata; class Actinopteri; order Siluriformes; family Callichthyidae; genus Hoplisoma; species Hoplisoma paleatum. The sequence continues at coordinate 1,815,485 of JAOTRQ010000006.1, read as the reverse complement.
CACAGTCCATGTGAGGTGAATTAGAAAAGCATAATCGTCAGTGATTGTGCTTGAGTTGAACTATTAAACCTTGTGTAAGCAGTAGGGATGTTTCTATACACTTTACCCACAATGCAATAAGATTTTCCCCACAGTTTACTGTTTCCTGCTTGAATAAGGAAGTGTTCGTGATTTTGTTTTATTAATCTCAATGACCATTTTTTTTCTGAGGAAGTTGCAAATTATACCAAAAAACATCAAAAACCTAGATCCACGTTTTGATGTTGGCAACAGCGCCCCCTTCTAGTTTGAATCATCAAGTCAAAATAATCATTTAACGGAATCGATTAGTATCAATTCTTTCAGAATCAGTACATACTAGTAAAGGCTCGTTCATACTTCTGCGTTCACTCGATGCAAGACAACGCCGTTGCGTTAACGCCGTCATTTCCCTTCAATAGTTTGCTAGAATGTGGTGAGTTTTTGAGAAAGGTTTTGCCTCTTTTGGAAGGTTAAGTTTACCCCTTCGGTATTGGCAATAACGTCGTGTGATATTGAACAAATGCTTTTGTATGTTTGAGCCTGAGCAAAACAATGTAAACATCAAGCATACCTCTGTGTGCATAGAGAAAATACTCTAACTACAAGCGTGCACACGCCATTGCCTTGCGGTTACCTGCCGTAAATACCTGTCCTGTCATGAATGTGAAACTTGACATCACACTATAAATAAATAAACATATGACACAGGGTCTCCCCTATCCGATCTGTGTGCATGAACAATGGGTTTGCACCAATGTCAGTGTCGTCTGGTGCACGAGTGACGGTATAAGTGTAGTGGGATTGTCTGTAAGCCACTGGAGATTGTTTGTGAAGAGAGAGTGGGATGACGAAGAAGAAGAGGGTCAACAGGGGGCTTTTGGACCTGGGAGAATTTGACAGAGAGAGGACTTGACACATCACCCTCGCTTCTGCATGTCTTATCGCCTCTGACTCGATGACCTTGAACTCGGCTCTGGGGAGTTGGATCTGAGCTCTTGATCAGTCTTTCTCTCTCTCTCTTTCTTTCTTTCAGTCTGTCTCTCTTTCTTTCTCATGGAAGATTGTGTTCACACTTATTTATTTATTATTTATTTGCTTAGCTTTTAACGTCATGCTTACATCATGCTTTACACTTTATGTAACCTTCATGACTGGAGACAGTCGTTCATCACACAAGTCACGATAAAAAAAACAGTTCAATTTGTCCATACCTTACCTGCATGTCTTGGGACCGTCGGCGGACACCGGAGCGCCCGGAGTAAACCCACGCAGACTCGGCGAGAGCGAACACACTCCTCACATTGGAGGTTAATACATTCTGATACACGTACAGCATGTAAAAACTCTGTTCTCTGACAATAACGCGTGAAATGTTAGTTGGAACAAAGCTCTGCTGTGTCATGTGGAGACTCGAGAAGATAAATAAAAGAGAAATGAGTTTACAGAACCTTATTCTTTCAATCAAAGGCCTCGTTAAATCTTGTTAAAGAGCTACGCAGGCGCAGCAAACAATTCCAAAATGAGTACATGTAGAATTGTGTTTCATGGCTCACTGGTTACTGTGCTTGCTTCCTAATTTCTTCTTTGTTTGGCTGCTCTCGTTAGTGGTTTTTATTTCAGATACAACCCTACTTATTTATCTGGGATTGACACCTGTATTACAATGCGCACTGCTTTATGCATCCTATTGACTCGATAACTATAGGGACAATGACATGTCTAATGAACCTGACTGCATGTTTGGGGACTGGAGGAGGAAACTAGTTCAGACATCAGGAGCGCAGCGTTGGGAAGCACTATTACCTCACAGCTGGGGCATTCTAGGTCTTTTCTATGTTGAGTTTAAATGCTCTCCTAGTGTCCCCCGGCTGCTCTGTTCCTGCCACAGTCTAAAAACATGCAACTAAGGATACAAAATGATTGTCCAAGATCCTTGTGTAAGGAATGACCATTTGCTGTCACATATGTAACTCAATTTGTGGAACATGATGGTAAAGTCTTAATAAATCATAAAGCAAGATGCTACTTGTTTAGTTATCGCGCCACACAATGTTCGGTTCTGAATTGAAAAAGTGAACGTACAGTGGTGTTATCCTTGTGTCCTCTCGGGTTTTCTACATAAGTTTCCTCTTACGGTCCAAAGAAGATGCAAGTAAGGTGAATTGGGTATACAAAATTGTCGGCTTGAATTTCTGAGCTCAATCTAGTGTTTGTGTAAAAAATGAGGTTGCGTGAAAGCCTAATAAATAATAATTAAAGTTTTATAAAAATGAGAATCAGTTCTATGTTTATAAGAAAAGAACTCTAAATAAAGTATGAAGTCTCAATGATGGCACAAAGGTGTTTGGCAGCAAACAGAAAAAAAGGTCAGCAACTAAAACAGTGGTCAAGAAATTCATTGATTGTTAATTACTTAATTTTACCAAACTTAACTTACCTAACTTAATTGTACCAAAGCTGTATTCAGTGTTTTGGGTTCTAGTGTTTGGTTTACCCAACATGCAACACATACCGGTCACTTGGTTTGAAACACCTGCGTTTATTAATATAATTATATTCTTAGCCAGTCAAGTAACTTCAGTCTGTGTTGCCATCAAAACACCAGGATGAAAGAAATGGGAGTAGAGTGTCAGATGGTGGTGGGGTTGATGATCACACACACACACACACACACACACACACACACACACACACACACACACACGCACATACACACAGCATGTTTGATGGTTAGCTTCACTACTTCTGATAGTTACGTCACCACTACTGTCACATGCACGCAACGTACAATGCCAGTTCTATTCACCCCTGGAAATAGTTTTTTGCTTGAGCTCTCGAGACAAAAGAATCCGCGAGCGCATCCAGGAGGCCACAATCTGAGCCAAGGTGTTAACAAAGCGCTCTGTTTAATGTGGAGGCCAAGAGAAAGGAGAAAGCTCAAAAGACTGAAGCACTATTTGCTCAGAGGGCCTCTTCATACGGTATCATTTTCCCTGGGCACAGAGTCATGCCCAAGCCAGTGCCCAGCGCTCGAATCCTGACTCCAGCCGATACGCCATACTCAGTCAGATCGGCACGACGAAGGGCTTTCCGAGCGGTACCCGGAGAGAGACGGAGCTCAAAGTCCCAGTCTCAAACCTGGCACCCACAGACGATAGGGGGTCTGTGCTCACCCACAGGGTAACGAGCACAGACGAGTGTCTAAGAGCCAGGAAACACGAGGAGAAAAAGCCTTCCACTGCCACCTGCTGGTCGTGCTTTGGAAGCGCAGCTCGTCTCTCAGACCCCGACCACAGCCAGCCTTAATTACCGCACGCCTCAGTTGTTCTAAGTGCATGTCAGAACAAATTATGTAAGTAATGAGGCTGAAAATGCTAAAGGAGCAGGAACACGCCGGCGCTCTAATGCTCGTGGCGGGAGAACGTAAAACAAACAATCAAACACAGGGCGCGCACGGCGAGAGCCCATCGTGCTGAGAAGCACAAAAAAGGAGATAATTATGTGTTTCTTTTAAGAACAATTCATTACAAAGCTAGCTTTTGTTCTTTAGCAATCTGGCTGTACTACGGTGTAATGATAGCTGATTATAATCGCAGCATGCTATTTCTTTCTAAAGCAGGATGGCTTCTGTCAGCACATGAATAAAATTATAGCTTATAACGTCTTTTCAGTACTGATGGCCACTCCAGCTCTTTTCAGAGAGTCAGCACAATTGACTCAGCTCGCCACGAGGAGCCAACTCTTTATTTTTTGAAGTGAAAGTCTAGTGTACGGACATCTGTGTTCTAGTGGTCAAGTTACTGGACTAGTTAGCGCAGGGGTCACCAACGTGGTGCCTGCTGGCACCAGGTCACCGGCGAGGACCTCATGAGTCGCCCGCGGGCCTGTTCTAAAAATGGTTCATTATATTATCATATTTTCTTAAATCACACTTGCATTAGTGTAAATTAGAAAATGACAATCAATGTAATATATTGTAGCGATCGCTTAATGTTATGTGTTTGTTTAATGTTATGAGGCTCTGTTCACATGTTATTCTGCTTCGTGTGTGTGGGCCCTAAGAGGGGAGGGAGGAGCCTAGTGCATGTGTGTAGGGAGAGAGAGAGTTGTTGGGAGTAAACCGTTGTGTGTGTGTGTGCGTGTGTGTGTGTGTGTGTGTGTGTGCGCGCTCCGATGTTCCGGGCGATATTACGAGGAAAATGATGGTGGAAATGTAACCGCGAGTTATCCGAAGGTGTTAATAAAACAGGACTTTTGTTTACTTCCGTCTCATCCTTTCCGCACCACCCACAGACGATACAATATATAATTATTAATTATTAATTATTATTAATTATTATTAATTATTAATTATTAATTATATATTATTATTAATTATAGAATTTTTATTGTGACGTCACAATTGTGTATCAAACTGGTCGCCCTCCGCATTAGTTGGTAAGTTGTGCCACTGTTGGACACTTAACCCAAAGGTCCTTAACACATACTTGAATGGATTGTTTACCTTTTGGATATGTGTTTAAAATATAAGAATATACAGTGGAACCTGGATTGAAGATAGCGAACACTTCTAATAACGACAAACATTTCACGAAATATTTGCCCCAGATAGCGACCAAAATTTTGGATAGCGAACAGCTACGCCACCCACACAAGACCACGAGTCGTTCGTTATATTTATCTTCATGCATCCTTCTTAGTGATCAGTGATTTTTCTGCTTTATTTTAGTAATAAAGCCCTCAATCATGGCTCCAAAGAATTGTTTCGGATAGCTACCAACTTTTCGGAACGGATTGTGGTCGTTAACCAAAGTTCTGCAGTACTCCATATATGTTGAGGTTCAGTCTAATGTTTTATTATTGAAAACCAATCATAAAAACCTTTAGAATGGAATGCGCTGGTCTAACATTCCATCACAAATACATTTCGTACTGTGACAGAACATTTTCTAAGCGATTAAGGGTTAAGAACCTTTGCTCAACGATCCTACAGTGGGCGACACGGTGGCCTAACAGGAAGATGGTCCTGGATTCCTTCTCCAAGTGAGGTGGTCCCGGTCCTTTCTGTTATGGAGTTTTAACATTAAGTAAAACTTGATGTTAAAATGCTAATAAAATAAATGCCCTACAGGTCAAAAGTCTCCAGTCTAGAGTGTACATTGTATCACTTCTGAAGTCCACACACAAGTAATGATGCTTCTATTTTACTACACAGTTGTGATTTTATTACTCCCAGCATGGTCCACCGGGGGATCATGATTTAGTTATTTATTCCGATGAATGTTTTTTTGTTTTGCAGTGTGTTTTTCTTTGTGTGGTTAGAAATGACATTGTTATTGCGGTGTTTTGTAGGGGGTTGTAGTCAGAGTTAAGATGGTCTCCTCTGCAAAACTGTGTAGTTTTATCTGTCGGCGTGTGGCAGCGAACAGATTTGTCTGAAGCTCCTCGCTGTTTCATGTAGCGACACACAGCCGCGGTGGAGGTGTCGTGCTGCGCCTGGTGACAGCCAAGAAATTCCTGACTGTTTCTTTTCTCTTTCTCTTTCTTCTCCGTAGCTCAAATTGAAATTATTCCCTGCAAGATCTGTGGAGACAAATCATCAGGCATCCATTACGGGGTGATAACATGCGAGGGCTGTAAGGTAAGCAAGCTAGCAAACAAATCATCTGTGTGTGTGTGTTTTGTTTTTTTTTGGGTGGGGGGGGTCTGTGTGTGTGTGTTTGTCTGAGTCGGTGGGTGTGTGTTTTATGAAAACAATATCTGAAAATGTGCTGCCAGGGCTTAATTAAAGTATTATAGGTCTTAACAGCAGCGTGTTCATCATCGTTAATATGATGCTGTGGGTCCCGATGAGTTCCGTTTTGTCATTATTAGCACAACACAACTCCCGCCACGTTGTTTTCTTCCAGCAGTCGCAACAGATTTTTAATGACTTTAGCTTTGCAGCTAGCAAGACCTCAACAGATAAAAACGTGCCTTAAACTATAGTGCTTAGTTCTGCTATACTAGATATAAATAAGATATAAACTCGAGAAGTACTAGAATATCAGAACATTCTTTAAAAGTTTTTACAAAATCATATTGTTTCAGGAATTGCGTCACATTTTAAGTGCATTAGTACATTTTTAGTGAATTCACAAAGGAGCCTTAACTTTGTTATGCTATAATGAGCATCCAGATACTCAATGGTTGCTGGTTCAATCTCCATCTCTGTCAGGTTACTGCAGTTGGACCCTTGAGCAAGGCTCTACACCTTGACTTTTGACGTGCTGCTGAAACAGTTTCTGATTAAACAAGATTCATCACAAATGAACACTCACTTTTATAAACGTTTATCCAGTGAGGGCTGCAAGAGGGTGATGGAGCCTCTCTTAGCTTTTTAACAGGTCCAAGTCAAACGGAAACATCCTGGATGGACAACAGTCTTTTTTTAGACTGTGGAGCTCCAATTGGAAACCCACACAGACACAGAGAGAACATATAAAACTCTACATATGACCTGGACTATATTACTTTGCCATTCTCTATCATGCATGTATGTATTTACCCGTTTCAGTCTTATCCGACTTTTGGGTCACTCTGTACCGCTGTACCACTACCGATACCCAGAGTTACTCAGCAATTATATTTTTACAGAGTAGGTTGCCAGGTCTTTCTCCAACACCGTATCGCTACAGGGACCTTGTGAAACTTCAGGACACTTTTACCCATTTCCGATCAACCTAGTGCAAGTTTTTGGAATGTTGGAGGAAACCAGAGTACCCGGAGGAAACCCCAGCCGACATGGGGAGAACGTGCAAACTCCGCACAGAAAGCCCCCGGCCCAACCCGGGCATCGAACCCAGGACTTCTTGCTGTGAGGCGACAGTGCTTAACCACTCAGCCATTGTGCTGCCCATATATATATATATATATTAGGGCTGTCCACAATCAAGGATTTTGCTGGTTGACCAGTGGTCGTCATTTACTCCAACTAATCGACTAATAGTCGACTAAAAATACCATTTAGACCGGGATACA
>JAOTRQ010000006.1:1776712-1789549 GCA_028565875.1 Hoplisoma paleatum | reverse complement strand
TTCATGCTAATTAAACTTTAAAAAATAGGTAACTAATTAATGTACTCATGACTGTAGACTGTCTTATATCAAATGCATACATGGTGCGTTTGTGTGTTTTGTACTAAATCCCAGTAACAGACCTGTACATTTCACTTTATCACTCTCGTTCTCTCTCTATTTCTCTCACTCTCTCCACAGTTAATATGCAAAGTGTCGACCCTGCGAGCGCTGTGCAGCCGGCATACAGAGAAGCTGACTGCTTTCAAAGCAATATACCCGGACATTGTGCGTACCCATTTTCCCCCCTTATACAAGGAGCTCTTTGGATCAGACTTTGAGCAGTCCATGCCCATGGATGGGTAGCTGCCTCCTTGATTGCCTCCCTCAGTAGGGGCAAAAAATCACCCTGGGGAATGTCGAGCATGAATCTAAGACACTTTACCAGTGCCCTGCACATACACACACACATACATACACACTTCTAAACACAAAACAGGACAGCTAACCGGCTGCACGTCCAACTGTCGTTCTGTTTCCTTTGGGAGGGGGTAAGGCATGGATTTCATTCAGTACACTGGGTTTTTTAAGGTCAGAATGAAGGGTACAAAGAAATTGTTGACGGGATGAAGATGTTTTCTTTTTCTTTATCACTTTCTTTCTGGCTCAGCCTAAAGCACTCATGCATAATCGCGTGTGGTTCCCTGATTTCCAGCGATGATTAGATGAAGTTTGGGTCTTTGAAGCTATTAAATTAATTCTATTCTTTACAGAAGAAATCAGCCAGCACTTTCTGGGGGTTTTAATACATTAAACGCTGTATTCACAAAGAATTTCTACTTTTCGTAGTGTACCTAAATACAGAATTAAGCAATCCAAATTCTACAAATAGCACAAACATGAAATACAGAATGAAATGTGGGATTCCTGCATCTTTTTATGGCCTTCTTATTAATGATAAATACACATAAATCCTGTAGTTGGCTCATGTTTGGTTGGAGAGCCTTTGAATTAATACGGCCAAAATGGAATTAAAAAGTTTTTCTTAGTATGAATTTATACAGATGAAACAATATTTTGTTCTTTTTAATTAAAAAAAAGGTCAGATCCTCATCATGGGTATATTTTGTATACATTTTATTTTCAATCAGATGCTAAATCATTTAGGAAATATAGTCTACGAGTATAAATTGACTCTAAATGATGTAATTGATGCCACTCATTTATTCAAAACATGTTTTTAATTCATCGTTTCAAACATCAATTTTCATTTTATGCACAGGCCAAAAAAAGAAGTTTCTTTCCAGTTTCATTTTGTTCTACTAGCTGTAAAACCGGCTTTATTTTGGCCTAGGGTGTCTTTTTAAATAGCTAGTCAAATCCAAAAACAATGCAATATTTTTAATGAAGTTATGCATGTATGTAAATCTTGGATTTTTCGCTGCAGGCTGTTAATAGCTAGGCGAGTAAGAGATTTGAATACAGTATTTTTCACCATCACTGCAGAATACAGTTTATAAAACACATCATCTGCACCGATGAGTCGAGCCCAAATCGTATTCTCGCTTAGTTTCACAATCAGGTTTTAAGAAGCAACTCATAGTCATTTATTAGATTTCTTCTTTGTGAATGCGGCATCTGACATCGGAAAGAAAAGTAATAAGAAAGATGTTGTCGCATCGATCAGGATCCACATGGTATGCGTGTGCTAGGCTCAGTCATCTCTCCTCTGTCTCATCTTTTGCTGGGGAGGCTGTGCCACTCGGAATGTAAAACCGCCAGTCAGAACGGTGTAGAGAGATGAATTCGGGAGAGAGATTGAGACTGAGAGAGACAAAAGAAAAGAAGAAAAAGAAAGCGATGGAGTAGGAATCGAGGAACGGAGCTGTCTGCACGGGGTACCTTTCTGAGGACACTCGGACAGTTGAAAAAAAGAAAACGAGTAGAATTCTGGTAATTCTAGATTTTGGAACATAACCGGGGGTAAAATGCAATTATTTTATGTTTAGCTCTCAAGACTTCATTAATATGGTTGCTTGCTGATCTTATGTAAGGCCATCCGCTATTAAATTCTTTTCTGGACAGGTGCTTGCAGTTTAACTGAGCACATCGCCACGATGCAAAGGTCCATTCCGCCTGTTTTCTAATGTGCTACAGGGTATACGGTGATAAGTACTTACTATACAGAAAAAAGTAATGTTTATAGAATCTATTTTAAATAACGTGTATGATATTAGTAGCTAGGCTATTCTTAATTGTCGGAAAATTGATAAGGCACTTTTTATTTGCACCTTTTTCGTTTATTTAAGACTTGTATATTTACCTAGTGTTGTGTTGCATGTGCAAACAGAAATACAAGTGAAAACCACCGACTCGCAGGGGCTGGCCGCTAAGAGCTCCTTCAGCCCCGAGGAGGTGTGTGTGTTTGTGTGTGTGTGTGTGTACAAAGGATAAGATGAACGCTGGGTAAAGGCTGACAGAGCCGCCGATACGATACGGTTTTGGCTCCATTCAGACTAATATGAAATGGGGCTGTTCTTAGATCCGATTGTTTTCTCAGTATCACTGCCAATATCCACCTCCCATCCTGCAGCTGGATCCACCCTGGCCTAAAAACCAGCACAGATGTGGAAAATCCAAGCACAAACTCACTGGCCAGGATTTAGAATGTCTCTACACACTAGCCAATGGTTCCATCTAGTGGTGAATCATATATTAGCATGCAGTACCTTAAAATGTATTGATTTAAACACCTAAACAATTTATACACAAGTGATAATGTTCATGTTATTTCATTAAATAGACAGCGATAGCTTAGGCACTCAACCATCAATTCTCAACCTCAATGCAACCTGGGAAGTGCAATAGCAAGTACATTCGTATTATAATGATACACATAATAATGCGTATCGTTATATGTAAAGCATTGTATATGCAGTGTGAATTCAGCTAGCCCGCTGATTGTGGAATCTTGTCTTAAGCCTCACAGCAGTGCTGACATCTTGTACAGTATCTACATAACTGAAATAATTTGCTGTTTCTAGGAGGGTGGATAGTCCGGGCTCAGCGATGGATTCTGGTATTTAGTTGGGCCCAATTATTTCAGGGAAACCTGACCCACCACTCTGTAAAATACAGCAATACAACAACTGACTGGTTTTCACAGTACAAACTGTATTTAAAATGCTTCAGGTTTAAATGGAGTAAGTTTAGATTGCCTTGACTTATGTAGTGTGTGTAGTTTCTTATGTTTTGGTCTGAGTAATGAGTTATGTTCATATTACAATACAAATGGTCTCGGATTCTTATTTAGAGTTAAAGATTTAAAGCGGCTTTTGGATTTTGCTTAGGCACTATTGTAGTGAGAGACCTTACAGTCTTTAATACCAATTTTAGGTATCTGAATGCATCAGACACCGTTCACAGGCTGATTTACATGGTCATTATTTTTATAGTTCAGTGTCAAGGTCAGATGGACTGCAAGTAATTTAGTAATTCACCGGCACAACCCTAGAAGGTGCTGAGTTTCTAACAAGTCTGTCATTTTTGAGTCTGGGAAGACGATGAGCTAGAAAGATCATTGTTGTCGTATTGAACCACAAGCAACTCTAAATGTTGGATCGTAAACAGTACATTGTAAACATCACGGCACCACCACATGCAGTGAGTGAAAAATACTATAACATAATAACTTTCTTGCGGTAGTTAGAACATTTTGCTGGTGCATGTAAGGTAACACAGAGGATCTGTGGATGAGATTCACATCAACATGCAACATTCTGAGCCTTTAGGGATCAGTTCTATTATTCCAGTAGACACAACATAAGTTATTTGACAATGCAAATGTTTCTCAGAAATATGTGTAAAATACTTTTTAAGGTACTGTATTCAGGAAGAGGTTTAATTAATGGTACAGATAACTGTACAGTACACAGACTGTTTCTGACCAGACCTTTATTCTGTTTTCTGAACGTGTGTATTTTGGAGCAGATGTGGATGTGGAGTATTTCTTAAACATCTCTGTTAAAGCCTTTACCCAGCTTTATGGATAACAATGACACAGGAAAGAAAAAGAAAAAAAATATTCAAAGCCTTGTCTGGTAGTAAAAGTTCTATTTTTATAAATTGTACAGTGCACAAGCTGGTGAAAGAGGCAACGGGAGAGAAAGAAAGTGAGATTTTTAAGCACTTAATCTTGCAATAATTAGACTTGTGTGTTTGTTTCGTTGAAAAACGAGACAAAAGTAGTATTAGTGTTTGTTTTTTTAGAATACCTAATTGTTGTGTACTGTGTTTAAGCCCTTCAAATGTGCCATAATGTTTTTTTTCTGTTTAGTACATTCACAGAAGGTTGTTATAACATTCCAGTAGAATTTTGATGCGACGATTAAATCCACACGTGATCCAGAGCAACCACTCAGATATCTCAATAACTTCTGATATCTAAAATACTTCTGACAAACTTTTTTAATCGTGTAGTTCCAAGCCGATTTTTTCTTTCTTTCTTTCTTACTTTCTTTCTTTCTTTATAATGCTTTGTGTACACTATACTATAATGACCTGTTTTCCTCAGGGAAGAGTTTAACTCTGACACAATTGTTATTTAACCTAAAATGAGAAATGCTAGAGTTGTTTTTGAATTTTATTTACATTTCTATGATTTAGAATTGGTCATTGTCACTGCTCAGATCATTCGGTATCATGAACATTACCGTTATGTACCCAGGTTAGTTTTGCACATAGGTCCTGCGCTATATATATTTCGAAGCGTCTTATTGATTCATACACTAAATCCTCGTAAACCGAACGTAAGTTTATTATCCAAAAGCACATCTGTTATGCACTGCAAAGTGGTCAAATGATGTCACTAGCCTGATTATTTAATCTAGCATGGACACGCTTGTCAAACTGTGAATGACAATCCAGCTGAATGTTTTGAATTGGCAGTGTGTGGAATTCAATATGAATGCTCAGGGAGAACATTATCATGAACTTACCGGGGCAGACCATTCGTAACATAAGTCATGTTTTTATTCGGTTCTTATGTAGCGCAGTCTGCAACAGGGCTATTCAGTCAGCAGCCATTGGACCAGACCAGACCACAGTAGGATTTTACACAATTTTTACACATTAGGTACGTTTTAACCAAAGCTATTTGGTACTGACTTAACTGCTTATCCAATCAGAGTAGTCGAGGCTGGAAATTCCTTATGATATGTTTTATTATGGCATTGGTTACCAGGTCTTTCTTCATCCAACCCCACAAAGAAAGCCCTCAGATCGCCTTACAGAGAAGTCAAACCCGGTACTTCTTGCTGTGAGGTGACTGTACTAGTAACCACATTCATAGTGCATGTACATAGTACATAGTATCCATGCTAAATTCAGCTACTTGGTCTCTTGCCAGAAAGACATTTTCCAATTTTAATTCATCTCTTTTTAATATAAGTACTAATATTCACAACAAAATTTGGTCATATCTTAGGAGTTTGGTTATTTTAGTGTGAACGCTTTTACATTTGGTGTATAGTTTTGTAAACTGTTCTAACTGAATAGCCCTGGTCTACATGTTTGTCTCCTCAAATTGAAAATTCTTACCTTTATGAAACGCCAAGACTTCATTTATAGACTTTCAGATATTTGACGTACAATAATGTACTTGCTTCATAAACATTTGACACTCACATACTCCTAACAGGGTCCAATATCACCAAACCTTCAAGCAATGAGCTATAAAGCACCCTTTTTACTCTAGTTTATCCTTTTTTTCTAGATGTGGATTGTTGGAATTTCACTTATATTGTATGAATATGTGCCAAATACCTCGTGTAAAAAAAAATCGCTCCACTAGCAGATTCTGCCCATGAGCCAGGAGTGTGTGGTGTGTTATTACTAATACGGGTTTCAACAGGGTAGCCATAGCTGTGGAGTTCCCTCTAAACAAGCTTCGATCAACACATGACTGTTGTCATTTGTAGTCTACTTGATCCATTTTATGATGTCTTGAAGTCAGATGATACCCAGCTATATCGTAAATATCATGAATTAAAAAAAACACCTGTACTGAAGTCAGTCAGCGTAGTCTGTATTAGTTATTAAAAAGCAATACAAGTAGAACTTTAAACAAATTTATTTTTTCAATCAAAACCAAGGTACTGAATCATCTCTGGATTTGTTGTTTTTGACTTGATGTACAAATAATTGCTCGTTTTTGTGCTCCATAACTTCCCACTTACTGTATTGTTGTTGTTGTTGTTGTTGTTAAACAGTAACCCTAATCTATAATAATAATAATTTACTCTTTCTGTTTTGTAAGAAGCAATATGATACTCATGATCTGGTGTGTTTGTGCTCGTGTTTGCTTAAATCAAACCCCAGACAAGGCTTTAATAAAATGGATCAGGAACAGCATGGTTATATTAATCAAAACGACACGTGGAGATTTTCTTTTTCTTTAAGCTTAAGGTAGCACTAACACTCCAAAAATAAAGGTACCACCAAGGGTGACGTATTAAATGTGATTTATATGATTGAGGAAAAGCACGATAAATAAATCATATAACTATTATATAAAATCATCTCATTGTTTTGCTAGCTAAAATTGGCACTATTACTTTGCACAGGCATATTGTGCTGTATTGCTGCACTATGGGAAAGACAAACGTTCAAGTAACCTGATATTAGTGCATCTGTTTATTTATTTGTTTGCATTCCGAGGTTTTAACATTTAACAGACGCTGTAATCCAAAGTGAATTTGAGCAGTTATGACCTGAGTGACCACCATTGGTCATTACATGTTTTGTTCTCTTTGGTTTATCGTGGGCTAAAAACCTTTTCTGGTATCTTTATTTTTGAGAGTGCAGGCTGATCAAGCATGACGATGCAGACAAGATTCATTTTATTAACCTGTATACTTATTCCGTTACAAACCAGACCATTTTGTTACACCTCTTCAAACCGATTCTGATGCATTGTGAAGATATCGTGCAGACCAACTAAAGCCATTGATTAATATTCAACGTCAATAAAACTCGTATGGCGACGTCATGTTTGTGAAGCTCTAACAATTCAAAGCTGTTCTTAATTTGTATAAATTCTCAATCTGTTATTCACTTTTTTAAACTGTCATGTTGTTTTCTGTCTTAAAAGCACAGCAACTAGAATCAAATGTTATAACAATTGAAGACAAGGCAACAAAACAATTAGCCATAAACGAATGTCAAGCAATAATAGAAATATTACTATACATTTTTGTGCACCGGCATAAATATACATCACTTATTTTTCACTTTGGGTTATCTTTTCCATACTCTCTTATTTTAGTTGTGTATATGTGACTGTTTTTTGTTCTCGGGTGGAGATCTAGAACCTTTATATGGCCTGTAAAACTGTACAGCTTCATTTCTTTCTCTTTCTTTCTCTCTCCCCTTTAGACTTTTTTGCTTTTAATTCGCGATATTTAACGTTATTATTGATCACGTGTATAAAAAGAAACTTTGTAACATCTGTCTGTATAGGTAAGAAGAAAATACTGCTATTAAGACCTGCTCAGTGCAAATATTTATCAGTTTATTGGATACATCATGCTGTACAGTATCTCAGTTTTTAGTAGACTTCTCTCTTTTAAGATGAGTTTTAATAGCAGTAGAGCGTGCCGAGTTTTCATTTTGTGTAAAACTGATGTGTGGTGCTAGGTAAGTTTCTTTTGTGAACAAAATTCTCCATTTGTAGATGAGGACGCTCGATTAGTCCATTCATTTCGCCGAGTATTGATATGTTGTCGATATTAGGACTCGATAAAAGATAAGGATAAGGATAACGATAGTGGTACATTTATTTTAAATCTCAGCCAGTACCTGTATCAGTGTGCTGGTGTCGGGATCATTTTTTTCCTTCTCGCATTTAAGATAAGTAAAAGCAGTATCATCTAATTAAGATGCTTATAAATGTTGCATTTCTAATTTGTTGTGGTAAATAGAATAATATTGTTTAAGCTAAAAGAAAAGAGTATTGTGTTGATCCATCAAGTTTAAGAACCACTGGCTGGAACTTTTCAATTTTGTTCTTTTAAAGATTTGTGTTTTAAGAACTGGAAAGTTCTTTAAATAAAGATGGGAAAGCTTACTGACTTTAATCTTGATTTTTGGTTCGCTTCTTTTTAGATACAACAGGTCATATGTATTTATTTTATTCTGTAATAGTGTGTAATACAGACTTGCCACACACACACACACACACACAAAACATTTTGTGCTTTTGAGGGTTTTTTTATTTTAAAGAAATCACATTTTCCAGACATGTTCAGTGTTTTCTCAGTAGCAATGATGACCACTATCTTGCAATAATACACATGAAAAACCACTGAGTGCCTCTCAGTGGGCCAGGATGCAGAAAAGACTTGTCACTGTTCGGTGTAGGTAAATGCTAATGTGTTTGCACATGTCTGTGATTTCTTTTTTTCCATTTATGAAGTGTCTACATAACTGATTGTGTTTTTCATTTCTTACCATGTGAAGATGGTAGCCGTAATTCTTACAGTTCCCTGTAGCTTTCATTTTATAACTCTTTTGGCCATGCACAGAACAGACCGTGTCTAGTTTTCTGCTGAAATCCATGTACCGTCGCTGGGATACGTTCTAATGTACAGTCTGGTCCGACTGCAGTAGATGAATGAAGTATGATGATCCAGGTTTGTGTGCATTTGTTAAAGAAAAGAAAGTTCTGTAGACAATCCACTTTGCCCCCCCTTTGTTTTACAGTGGTTCTATTTTGTTTGTTATTGCAAACAAATGACTTAAGCATTGTATTTGAAGTATTCATCTTTGTGTGTCAGCTGCATAATACACATTTGAATTTGGTTCCAGTTGCGTGCTAAATTTGAGCTTGAGGAAGGTCCAACCGGGGCGATACATCAAGACCCTATTTGCTACTGAACGTACCACGAGGACAGATGATCGGGTACCTTTTTATCCAGCTCTTTTGAACTCTATTTAGGAGGTAGTATCTTACACACATTAGTAGTTTTGCTCCTACTCTTTGTCTGATTCTTAAATCTGGAAATTAAGTATTTTGATTCTTTTTGTAAATACAGTTGTAAAGAAAAATAAGAAATTTAATGTTGTCTTTTAAATACTTTTCATTCTAATATGAATGTTGTTATATTGTACTTAGAAACTGTACCTTTAATATTATCTTTATTAAAAGTGCATTGGACACATCGATTTTAGATGTGCTTTATGTGCTGTTATCCCATAATAAAATTTACTGCTTGTAATGGGCTCTCTTACTGTTTTTTTTAATTAGCCAAAATATTAGACACACGATTAGAAAGCTTTGTAAGATTTATAGTTTTCTCTAAACAAGCTGTGACAAAC
The DNA here is from genome assembly GCA_028565875.1 of Hoplisoma paleatum. Taxonomy (NCBI): domain Eukaryota; kingdom Metazoa; phylum Chordata; class Actinopteri; order Siluriformes; family Callichthyidae; genus Hoplisoma; species Hoplisoma paleatum. The sequence goes on along the minus strand of JAOTRQ010000006.1, from coordinate 1,780,195 downwards.
AAATGATTGTTGTAATTTATTAGCTTAATAGGGTTTATGATGTCCTGAGGTCTGTTATGGTTATACACAGCTTTACCAACAATGAAAACTATCAGTGTAGCTCATATTAGGTTCTGAGGTATCACATTTGTCAGCAGCTATGGCATCACATACTGCATAACAGTATCTGGCATCAACAGTCACAGGCACATAAAACATTTGGCATGTAGGTTTAATGGCATTTTGTCAAAATTATGATGGACAGCTGGTTTTGCGACTTGTACACCTAACAGACGAACACTTAACTTGTACACCTAACAGATTGTTTTGCTCTAGACTGTCTTTATGACTTAACCCTACATTATAAATGTCGTGGGTGAACCTAATACAGTGCAAGAATAAATCTTATAAAACAGGGTTATTTCTCCAGACAACTTTTTGATAAACTTTCTGACATGAATCTGGAAATGGGACAATCATTAAACAAGACTATCATTTCTTTATTAAAGCCTTTAGTTTTTGAATAAAATAAAAGTATATTTAAAGAATTTATAGAACATTCAAGAAAAGAAAGATAACAAATGAACAAACAAAAGCATGCATGTTTCTAACAGATGAGGGAGTCATGATTGGGCATAAAAAGGATTTTAAAAAGTATGTTCAATGCAATATTAAGTTGCTAGTTGTGGGGAAGCACTTCTGCATCAGAGGGTTGATAATCTTTGGTTTAAATCTTAATAAACAGTGCAAAGGTTATTCTTATAATATCAGTGATCTTTACTTACCAACGTAAAGGCCATGGTTAAGGCCAAATACCAGAAATTAAAAGAAAAGGCCAGAGCTGAAGTGTCCTTGCAGTAAATTTGATGGCAGACATGTGGACATCTTTTAATATGGCTCATCTCTCAACATGTCTATAGTCTACAATATTTAGTGTAGTGAGATTTCCACAGGTACACACAGCTAAAAATTTGGCATTTTTGAAATCCTCCCTCATGGAAGAATAAAATCAAAAGTCATGTCTTGTTACTGATGGTGCAAATTCAGTTCCTTTATTTTCATATTTTTTACACATTGTTCTATATTGCTACATATTTAATGTTTACTTTTTTATCTACAAAGGAGAAGCTGGACCTTGTTCAAGAGCACATGGGAAAACCAAAAAAGAAACTGACTCAGGATGGAGCAGCACATTTCAAATGCTGGAGCAAGTAGCAGAACTCAGGGAGCCTGTCGGGGCAACTTTGGCTAACTTAAAAACAGACAATTTCCACGCTGTCCTCTGGTGACTACAATAATATTTGTGGGTGCCTGTCTTTCCTCCTCCTTTTGATGAGGCTACTATGGAGCTGTCAGAAGAGAAAAAGGTATCAGGCTCCTAAGTGGTGCCATTATTGAAAATAATTGAAAAGATGCTCCAGGAAGAGGCAGCAAAGGCAACAGTCCCAGTAGCTAGGAAACTGAGAGAGCATCTCATCTGGCTCCTTGGGGAAAAGCTTGACAAAAGATCTCGTTCAGTACTGGGAGAGACAGGGGTGAATATATCAAAGCCTATACAGGCTTGCTGTGGGCTACTTGTGCACCCCTGCCTCATCAGTACCATGTAAAAGAGTTTTCTCTAAAGATGGTGAAGTTATTTCCAAACAAAGAAACCAACCGAGTAGAAATAAATATTGTTTCTTAATTAAAAAATGTAATAATCAATGATGTTCACCATCTCTTCTCTTGAAGACAATGCAACATTTTTAACAGAAACATCTTGGCAAATTATGACATTATCAGACATCTATTAGCATTTTCCTTACAATAATCCAACACGGATTAAAAGAACAAATAAATGAACCTCAGAAAATCCATGGGCGGTGGTTTTATTTCTGTTCTTAGTGGTGATTATTCCTTCCCGTGCTAACAATGTTGCAAGACTAATTGGCGCTCTAGCTTCACCAGGCCAGCAGATGGCGCCGACGCGACATAACACCACGGGTGGAAGAACACCCTGGCGTATACAGACACAAGCCGATACCAGTGTTGCCAGTTAGCGACTTTTAAGAAAGCAAATAGCGACAAATTTAGTGATTTTTCTGGCGTTATTGGAGACTTTTAGAGACTCTGAGATGGACAATAACTTTTCAAGAGTTGCAACAGTGGCCGTTACTTTACACTTCAATACAGGACATGTAAATACATTTTCGAGCACTTGTCATCTTAGACAAGTAAATGTTTGAGTTAGATTTTAAAACTCAATTCAGTTTTCTAGATAATTAGACTGGAAATATTTGATCCCTTTTCAAAGCAATCAAATTTAAGATTTTCTTGAATTACTGTATAAAAAGTTGGTGTGGAACCTTAGGCAGATTTATTTTTTTACACGGTCATTTTAACTGACACTCTTTCGTCTAGTATTATGTTGTAAACATTTAGAGGTCTACGGTACATGAAGTTCACTAGATAGGGATTATGTTCAATGGTCCGGTTGCTGTAAAAGGGTGCTGGTGTAGGGAGTGAGGATTTATTTAAGAACGGTTAGTTGTTTCTTATCACATGTGGAAACAAGTGGAGATACTCGGACACTGAATGACTATGGAGTTGACGTGGTAAGTTATTTAGTTTTTAAAATCTAACAGCGTGTTAAATAAAATTGTTGTTATTCTAATCTAATAATAACAACAACAAAAAGCTGAATTAAAATGGAGTAGTTTGAGTGCTGGACACATATGAAAGCACTATATGTTCTATTTATATTAATGATAGTTAATGGGGTGTTAATCATTTACACAACCAAAAATTGGCAACATGTTATGAGATTAAGCTAATATATAAAACATATATAATATGATTCATTTCTTACGTTACTTTAATGGCTTACACATTGAGTTGTATTTAAATCGTATTTAAAACCATTTATCAGTCATAGTGAATTTCAATGTATCAACTTATAAATTAATGTACAATCAAATGGTGATGAACGTTTTTATTAACACCCCTATGAAGTAAATGGCTATTCACTATTGTGTCTCATCAAATATTGTATACCAAGCTTAAACTTCTTTTCTTTTTGCTGTACTCGGAGTCAAAAACAGCACTAGTTATTACCCAGTATAAAGGTAGGTTGTGATTGGCCTGATGTTTTGTTTTTAACTCTCTATTCAGGGATTCAACTCCTGTTGCAGACCCTGGTTCCTTCTCCAAAGACATCTTTGATAAATTCTCTCTGGCACCAACGATCAAAGATCTTTGGGCTAGCTTACAGAGGTGACGTTACACGCACGCACGCACGCACGCACGCGCGCGCACGCGCACGCACGCACACGCATATTTGATACTTTTGAAGATAAAAAAAAGGTTTTGAACCTAGTGAAACAGAAACATTGCATTTAGCCGACGCTTTTATCCAAAGCGACTTACAATGAGACAGACAGGGTTAAGGGTGCTCAAGGACCCAGCAGTGTAGCGGAGTGTAGCAGAGCCTGGATTTGAACCCCCAACCTTTGGGTTCCCAGCCCA
>JAOTRQ010000006.1:1759333-1776612 GCA_028565875.1 Hoplisoma paleatum | reverse complement strand
TGGTTCAGCAGACACCAGTCCACAAAGTCCTGAATCAGTCCTCTGTACTCGCTGTCCTCGTCATTGTTAATAAGTCCGACAATTGCTGAGTCATCAGAGAAGGTGGGGTTCTCTGGGTCTTCTCTGTGTAGATGAATATTGTCTGTCTGTGTTGAATTTAACCGAAAGAGTAAAACATGATGTTAGAATTCTAGTAAATAAACAAATCGAACAGCAATTATTTTGCGTCAGGGCAGTAAAGTAACGGATACATTTCTCATTTTTTTGGTGTACCGCATACTTGCATTTGCCTAGTTATTAAAAACAGTTTATTAACTTACATAATGTCTCTTTTCATACAAAATAAGTTGTGTTGCGTCCTCAGTCACTTTGACAACCAAAAAAAGTACCATAGCTTGATTGATAAGTTTACCCCCCACACTTACATCCATCAACCATTTCTACTTTGTTTGTGCAGCTTCTTCCTGTCCATGTGCTGCCAAAACTAGAGTATCAGCTCTGTTACGGAGCAGAGAGCCTCACCCACTCCGAGGCCTGCCAACTATGGGGCGAGCAAGTCCTCCACTCCACCACAGTTTCTTTCATAGGTAAGACATTTTTCCTAAGCCATAGCCAGCCAGACTGTACACTGCACTACGACCTTAATAACAGTCTGTCTTAATTATAGTATAGGCTTATGCTAATGACTTGAAGGATGACTGTTTACAGAAGTAAACCCACACCCTCCAGGTCTAGAAAGCAATGTTTTCCATGAGTAAATTGTGTGGGTGGTTTATAGTATAGATCTAGTATAAATAGTGTGGAAGGGGTGACTGCAGGGCTTCATGCCTCGATGACCAACACAGTATTTGGAAGGTGGTCATAATGCTGTTATTTCTTCATAACATAAATCTCGTCACAGTAATATCTGGGAAAGCCAAGAAGTTCTAATGCCTAAAACCATGAAATAAATTTCTTCACAAGACCGTGCATAAAACATGTCTTCTCAGCCGTATAAATAAAATATTAATAAAATATTCTGTTACTCACATTTAACTGACTTTTGACAGATCATTGCCTGAAATAACTGCTGTTGTAAATGAATTTGATCAAACCTAGCATAAGCTTCCAACACTTATGGAAGGCTCTTTTCTGTTTCTTTACAACTTTTCCTTCACCGAGCCTTAACTTCAACTCCTTTAACACTAGAGATGAATTGTTTGGGACCGGCACAGATTGTGGACAATAAAGGTCTCAAACAAAATACATTTTTTGACTGAAATGCATGCTGGTAAGAATTTTTGCTCATTTGATCATGTTTAAGCCTTTTAACTTTTCATTGATGCCAGTGGAGTGTAACAAGCCCAAGTCACTTTTTATACAGAGGTGCCGGTGACTGTTCATTTCTTTAATATAGTTGTACTAAGGTTTATATGTTTATGTTGTCAGTTCTCATCACTCTTTGTCTAGTAAATATTATATTGAGTGTGTACAGGGTGCGGGCGGAGCCATCGGTCAGAGGACGAGTTTCCCTCTACAGCTCCTACATGCCTCACACATGACTCACACAGTGTTTGTTTTTAGTCCATATTGCTATAGCAACCACTTGTTTTAGTTCAGACTATGGAACAAATGAAGGAAATAAGCCCTGTGTTTTTTGGCAGCTAATTTTGGTGATTTTTTTAAGTTCAGTTTTGTAGGGAACTTCATGCTTTAATGAACTTTAGTCCAGCTCATATGGTCTAAACATGTACAGTTTAAGCTTCAACTTTGTGTAGACATGTGCACTTGGGTAGAAATTTGCTGTTTTTTTGTTGTTTTATCGGATTGTCTTTTTTTAAAACACTCTGTACATGCACATGCAGATGACTGAAGGTCTGGAATAACCAAACCTTTCTGAAAAATGCAAGGGGAGGCACATTCTTTTCTTATCACATTCCTTCCGCTTAGAAAAGGAATCTAAACTTTTATTGGGTTTAGACTAGGATCTTGCTTGCCCTGAAATGGCTCACAATCCCTTGCTTTTACATCAACGCAGCTAGGTGCTGTATCTGGTTTTTAAATATAATTGTTTATAAGAATGTGTTATGGCCAGGCCATGTTTGTTTGCCTGATTAGTCTAAGGCTAGTACTGTCGTCTTACAAGTTTGCACGTTTACTTTGGGTGCTCTGGCTTTTTCCCACATTCCAAAAACATGCAGACAATGCAAATTAAAGATGCAAAATTGTCTCTCGAGTGTGTGTTTAATGTGAGTGGTGTATTAGTTAAAACTTTGCTCAACATCTATATTAAATATAATTGATTTATTTTTATTAGATATCATTGAGATTTTCATTGAATATCCACTTTCGACTTTTTCCGGCCTCAAATGATGGCTTGGTGGGTTATAGTGCCACCTCATAGCAAGAAGGTCCTGGGTTTGATCCCCAGGTCGAACAGCCATGACAGTCTGTTAAAATCCTCATAAACTGACATTAATCTACTAATTTATTAGAGTTGAAGTCATTATTTACACACCCATTAAAACGCATTCACATTTGTGCTTCCAGTTCTTATACTTCTTTGCTCTCTGTAAGTAAAAGGCGTTGTCTGTAGATAAGCGCTCCCGTTCCATAATTCTACTGGATGTTTCATTTTAAGAGTTTCTCCTACACTGTAAGCCTAAGGAGCATGTGAGGACTTGTCTGATCGTTTTGCTCTGCTCTTCAGTAATCTAGCTTTTAGATTCGAGTGATATCTGATGTAATGCTTACTCTGCAGCAGCATGTTACCTATAAGCTAGTTGACAGGTCAATAGTCTCACTCATAATACTTAGCAGCCATACCACCTTATACAGGGTAAAAGCAACCTAGAGAAAGTTTTAATTATATGGTCACAATATTACCATTCATTTGTTAGATAAATAAAAAAAGATAAAGTCTATCCACGTTCAAGAACATGCAAAAAGATTTCAACATTCTGAACAACTAGTTTAATTGAAATTGATATTTTAGAATTGTTGGTACCCCCCCACTATTGGTACATTGCAACAGTGATCAAAGCAAAATGCCGTGCCTTGCGTTCCAAGCTGTTCTTTTTTGATTGGGGTTAAAACATATATGGTTGAATCTGAATTGGCTTCAGCTACAGAGAAAGCAGGTCTGTTTGTTTTCCATTCATTTGAGTGGCAGCATAATCAGCCAATTAATCTCTGATTCTTTCATCTCATGAATGAGGTTGCCAGTTCGGTGCCAAATAGATCTAAAGTGACACATTTTAAATGTACATTTTTGACTATAACAGATGTTTGAAAGAGTTTTATTTTAGGAAGCCTCCGAGGCGTTACAGATGACAACCGCAATGTTGTCTATATGTCATATCATAGAACAGGAATAAGCAACTGCAGTTATGTTGTACGCTATAACGGTGGCTAAACGTTACTTTCATTGTGTAGTTTTTATACTTATGACACTTTAGGAAGGTATGTCCCATCAAAGCAGCTCCGTCTTAATAGCTGTAATATCTATAAACACTTATTACACTGTTTGTTTTTGTAAAGGCCGAATAAATGCTCACACATCTCAAGTCGTGCAGCTGCAGGAGCTCCTGCCTGACTGGATCCAAAACACCTCCTGCGATTTCAAGTAAGAATCTGTGCATGTCCTTCATGTGTTTTTGGTATTCTGATGGCAAGGTTTAGTTTGATTATTGAAAAATTCTAAAGTCTGAAGTTCTATTCATGTAGTTTCTGTGTTTTCGTTGTAGACCTGCAAGGTGCTTAAACATACTTCACCACATACTGAAGAAAATCATAAGGTAAGTTTACGTCTTTTCCAAGCTTTCTAAATACACTAAAATATACTAAATTTCTGTTTTCCGTTTTTATGAACTCATGGAAATTTTTACTTTTTTTCTTCACCCATCTTACTACATTAACTCTTGAAGCTGCTGACAAGTCTAAGAACAACATTGTTCTAAAATTAATCTAATTAACCATGCCATATTATTTAGTGTAGTCTGCATTTTTGTAGCCTAATGTCCATTAACCCACAATGATTGTTTAATATTAGTCTTAAGCAAATTACTGGACAGAGAAGCCATGTTCTTTTGACACTTATGACTTTTGACACTCGACGTTCATCTTGTATCACTGTGTGTGTGGTTTGTAATATAAACGCTAATCTTAATGATTATTTGCAGTGTACAATTTACTGCAGGTGTTAATTAAATAAGCTAATCACAAAGATAGCGCATCTTGTAAATATTTGTGTAATAATTATCAAATGTTTTGATAACATCTTGCTGGCACATGTAATTCTTAAATATATTTGAACATCTAGCTTGTTCATGCACATTGATTAAATCAACAATCTGAAGTCAGCTGTTGGAATTTTTAATCGCATTAATCTAAAGTGTTTTTTATAGATTAATCATGTAATCATCATCAGGGCATATAATATGTTTTTACCTATTTACTTTAGCTTTTTGACCTTCTTAGCTTTCCATTTTTCAGTGGTTAAGCATTCTGGTTCTGCTTGTAACTGGTTCCAGCTGTTTGCTTCAGCCTAGTTGTTGGTGTTGGTGCCTCAGGCATTTTTACTTTCTTTAATTCTGTGCATAAATATGTTGCATGTATAAAGTGAAATTCATTTGCTCTTAGCAGCAACTTACTTAAAAACACTGACAAAGGAGTCATTTAAAATCCCCAAACATACAGCCCCCAAATTGTTAGGTCTTGTTGAACTGGAATGTCGTAGCAAACGATCACTTACATGCTTTGAATGTTTTATATTTTGATGTGTCATGGGTACAATTTCCAGCCACCCAGTCTGTCTCTGTATTTATTTATTAACACAAAAGCATATCATACACTCCGGTAGCACAGCGACAAAACCATCCTAGCACCATAGAGCTGATAATTCAATTTTGGACTTGTTGGATTGACATTGCAGCTATTAAAGAATATTCATGTATGTTGTCTTCTCTTCAACTCTTTCAGAAAAGGAATCCACAGCAATTGTGATGAAATCAGTTTCACAATGGGCTGTGTTAGTTTCTCATGAGCATGGGTCATATTTCGTAAAAAATTCACACCAGAGCCTTTTTTTAAATCTTAGGAAACAAAAGATTTAAACTGAGAGTTGGTTTACTCTAAAACACTTTCTTTTATCTTCAGCTTGCAAGAGGGCAGCTACCTGCTTTCCCACAAACCTGGCGAAGCCTTTGTGACCATATTCAAAGCCGCAGATGGAAAGAAACCCAGTCGTAGCATCTATGATCTTCAAGCAGTTCACTGTGGTCCTCCTATAGTCCCGACAATGGCCAACGTACCCTGGGTTCCATTGGATCCCTACCATCTCATGCCTTTTCATCTTAAACACCAAAGACCACCATGTACCTTCCTCCCTTGTCCAAAGGTAAGATGTGCCTGTGTTTGACGTGACCTGTAATCTGTACATTTAAATAGCAAACAATACTTATTCTTATAAGGGGGGGGCCTTTTTGGTCATTTTGATAGTATTTAGTGTCAAGTTTGTCAGATTGACCAGACACCTCTGTGTTAATAAGTGATTAAGTGACTTTTCGAATGTAATTGTAACACAATCATAAGGGAACACCATTTTTGAGTGATCAGTGGTAGAGGGGCTGGAAGTGGTGACCTTAGCACTAGCTTAACTCTAACCACTAAGTTATCATTGCTCAATCTTTGGCCACTTTCAAATCCACCAGATCAGCATAATGTATAGCTCTGGCCTCTGGCTGGACCATTCCAAAACATCTATCTTCATCTGGTGAGGCCATTGTTTTGTTGTTTTGGACGTTGCTGTCATCCAAAATTTTGGTTCTCCATTCTCCACCATGAACTCTCCAATTTTTCCATATTTCATTTATTTCTTGCCGGCCATTTTTAATGTGTTCCATGCTATGGATAATGATTTGGAGGTTACATTTCAACAATCAGATGCTTGTGTGTGAGTTAATCACGGGTACTTCAATGGGGTTACTGATTAATGTTTAACAATCGTAAATCGTTTAATGTGAATTTTTATTGCATAATTATTGCACACATTTTTTTCCTCATAAAAACTTTTAAAGGGTGGGGATAGAATATCACAGGCAACATTCCCGGTTGTTGTTGATCTTTCAGCCATTTCTGAAAGAAAAGGGTGTCCTGAGGGCTTTGACTCATGTTGAATTTACATTTTATCATGTAAACCTTCAGAATTGGTGTGTGTGCAAATTATGCTTTGAATAATGATTAAAGGTCAAGAGACACCATGAGATTTATGGTCTCTGCTAAGGTGTGGTTGTTTCTCAGTATACTTCTGATCATCAAGATTAATCACACCCATATCTGTTATCAGATGTGCTACAACAACAAGCAAAAAGTGAACTTGAATTACACTGCAACCACACATGGTTGTCAGTCTTAATGCAAATACACTTTATATTCAAGTCTTTTACCTCATGACCAAAGAACTATTGTTCCTAACAAGCGCAAAGTGAGCACAGAGTATTGATTTTGACTGATATTGATTTTGGCATGTTTATAGATGCAATAGAGATGCACACAAAAATACAAAAAACACACAAAACCTGAATTTTGCATAATATGGCCTCTTTAATGAACCGCTTATTACTGACTAATATACTGTTATTTGTGGTTATTTGTTTATTCCTTTATTATTTTTAGGTTTTGCACTTCTGGTTAACTCCCATGACAGTCATTCATCACACAAGTCATATCTTTCGTTAGACAAGTCACATCGAACACACATATGGACAATTCCTTATCTTCAAAATACCTTAACTTTTTGGACTGTGGGAGGAAACCGCAGCGGCTGGAGTAAACCCACGTAGACACAGGGAGAACATGCGAACTCCGTACAGAAAGCCTCTGGTCTACTCGGTGCTTCTTACTGTGAGGTGACAGTGCTGAACACTAAGCCCAGGATATCTTGTTAAACATCCCAGATATATGCAGCATTCAGAATATTAAAATGTTTATATTTTTATTGACATTTAATGTTTCTTAAATTATGCTTAGATACTTACTGGATCTGCTTTTGTAATCAACTACTACATGAATCAACACTTCAATACCTGAAGAATACACACTAGTAGATTATTTTGAATGTTAGTGTCATTGCAGTCCTATGAATGATCCATCTTTCACTTTGTTTAGTTAATCTGTATGTTGGGTGCAGCTTCGTGATTCATTAACATCCTATAAATGAGTCATTAGTTGTAGCATTGCGTTTTTTTGTGCATTCTTAGTCACGATACAATGAATTCCTCTATTGCATGTTACTCTACATTAATTATTGTGAGGTAGAACGTATGTGTATGTATGTGTTTATTGGCTGATGCAAAATGTTCTTCTTTTTTATTACACATAGCATCAGCCTAAACATGGCTCAGTGGATCATCCTGTTCACTCTTTAAACCCGAGCCACAGCTCAGCAGGAAGCAACCTTTCGAAAAAGAAGAAGAAGAAAAAGAAAAAAAAGAACAACTGGATGAAGGGCAAACAGGAAACAGAAAAACAAAAATGAATGCTCATGAGCAATGAGTATTTGCATCTGATGCATGTGAGATGTTTGGGAAATCAGTTGGGTGTAATCAATGTTTCTTTGAGTTACTTCAAAGTAAAAAAAAAAAATACAAAGCAAAGTAAATACAAAGTAAAAAAAGTAATACAAAACATACAAAGTAAAAAAATAGTGTTTTTTATCGTGTAATTAATATTGAGTTTATATAAGGATAATTCGGTTTAAATTTGTGAAAGCACTTGTTCTTTTTAGTAGCATATATGACACTCACTGAAATAGAATGTTGTTATTGTTTTTCTGTTATTGATGTCCAGGATTTGAATCTTGGAGATGCCATTGGATGCTTAGAAACCAAACACACATTAAAAAATTAATTAATAATTTCTGTAACTTTTAAACATATTGAGTTATTTATAAAACGTTTTTTTGTCATTTTTTGTCAAATAAATTGTCTATACATGTGAATTCTATTTTCCTATTTTCTACAGTTGTATATGTATAGTTATAAACTGTGATTAAATTTACTCGAGCTTGTTTATACAATACATAAAGTGAGATTTCCGGATACATTTCAAATATTCTCTATTCTTCACAGGTGAACTTAATGTAGTCTAAAAACATTCTAATGCCAACGTCCAACTGTTCAATAAACTTCAATGGCCTGAGTGCAGCCTTCAAGAATAGTGGGATGCCATGCCTCAGCAGACAATAAATGGACTTTTAAACAGTGTGGGATTTTCTCAGGCTGTAATTGATGCTCATGGTCACATACAATGTTATTGAAACATTGACATTTTTGTTGGGGTTTAAACCACTGCTGTTTTTTCACTGCTGACTTTTGTTTCAATAAATTGTGGGATGATGATCGCATGCGTTTATTCAAACGCCCTACGATCATGATACAATACGATATTCCTAACTTTGTGAATAATGTATAAACATCACTAGCTTTTTACTAGTTTCATTAGAATCGTGTGTACTTTTGAGCTAGCGGACCAACCATCAGGAATGTAAGAGTTTAGATGTTTGGTAAGCAAATTAACAGCCTACATGATGTAGTCTGTACTGTTGTCTCACAGCAAGAAGTTTCAGGTTCAGTTCCCGTGGATGGCCGGGACTTTGTGTGGTTTCTGCGTAGGTTTACTCTGGGATCTCTGGAGGCCTGTTGGACATGCAAAATTGCCGCAGATACACAACTGCCCGAAGCACTATAAGTTGAAGCAAGACTTGCTGACCTGGAATAGAGAGGCAGTGACCTAAGACTTTTTACCAGAGCATAAAATGCCATGAATTCGAGTAATAGGGTATTATTTTTCTGTGTAATTAATTAATATATACATTTATTAAAGTGTATGGATTATGGATATGCACTATTGACATATATGTTTCATATTTGTCTGTGCAAGCAATGATCGGCTGTGACTCCTTACTGATTTTATGACAGATTTGTCTATTAAATGTTTATTTTATCGACACAATAATTTAAATAGTGATGTGTTTTCAGCTAGACAGCGGATCATGTGACCTCTTGGGTTGACTGAAACAAAGACCAGCAGCCACAATGACCCTTTATGACACCCGTGACTTACATAATATTTGTGAAAAGATTTTAAGAACTAGGTGAAATCTGGGCCTGAATGTTGAATTCGATTAAAGAGCTTGTGCAGTCTGAAACTTAATCTGGTTACATGTTAATCACATAAAGAGTGAAAGAAGATGTGTGCTCTGGTCAGATGAGTTAGCGTTTAGTTTGAGGTGTGTCTGTGCTCATGACACGAGTGACCTTAACATACGTGACGATATCACGGACCCACTCAGGGTTTTAATGAGATTATATTGCATGTTTGTTTACCCTAATTGTTGTTCTTATCTAGTTTTACACAGTTACCTGATTGCATTATGCTTTCTGCTTACTCTGACTGAAGAAAGTCAAAAGTAACGCCCCTGCCAGATGTGCACTAGCCAAGAAGGCAGCATCACACAAAGAGAAAAACACTAAGATATTACCACTTGTCTCTGTTCTGGTAACAGAGGTTTAATTGCATTACCTTTAAGGAACCCCAATGAACATGCTCAGTCTGCTTGTAGCATTTTAGAGAGGAATACTAGGAAAAGTGTTGCACTATATCTTTAAGAGCTGGAGAGTCACCAGAACTTTTTATAAAGCTCACATTACAGTGAAAAGTGAAGGCGGCTGAGGTATTTCAGGGTGGAGCTTTTCACAGAGGCAGAACTTGTGACCTGTAGGGAGGGAACTGTACTGCTGGCAGAAGTTGGAGATATTTAAACGCCACTCCCTTCTTGCTGTTCATAGCTTGGAATCGTCTGTGCAGCATCCATTCACTTGGGTAAGTCCAGATCTGAAACTTTTCTGAAACTACAAAACTGCACAGCTCTTCTTCATGTTTTAAATGTACAGTAGAGCTAAATTCCATTCCATTCTAAATTCCATTCTTTGTCATTCCTACATGGACTTAGACTACAAACGTACACATTGAAACTTTCTAGTAGATATACTAAGAGTGTAAATATTTTAGTATGATCAACCAGATTCCAACTCGCATGCCGTAATGGATTTCACCCCACAGTTCTTTTTGTCTCTCACCCAACCTTTCATGGGTGTGTCTTAGGTTTGCTGAAGATAGGCTTTGTTTTAATAATGAAAAAGCAAGTAAAAGAACCACAGTAGACATTTGCTGAGTTTCTCCTGACACGTTTGTTCATTTCTATGCAACCAAGTCTGCTTTTATAACATTTTATTTCCATGAACAATAGACAGAGACAAGCAGAACTCTGCTGAGAACTTTGGAAAATTTCTGTCATCAGAGCGGCAATTCTAGTTCATTCTTCTAAAAGAATTCTAATTTAGGGTTGTTTTCACTTCAGTGAAAGGCTGCCAGAAATTTGATGAGGGTCAACACTGCCCTCTTTGTGCTGGGAATGACACTGTGTACACTGAGCAAACTTCCATTACACAATACTCACTGACGCAGACAGGGTGAGCTATGTCATGGACCTCTCTTCTCACCTGTTTAAACAAGTGCAAAAAAAACTTTAAAAAGTCAAGGTATATTTTTTGCAACCTGGTCATCTCCAACAAGTTAGCATTTGCATGATATTTACTTACATCTTTAGCTACTTCTACTTCTCTGAAAAGGTTTTTTAGAATTCAGAATATGTGCTTATTCATACACAACAATGCCCATTCCAACAATATTGGCATGCTTCCATCTCCCAAACTCTTAAGTTTAAGTTACATCATTACACAATGTTATACATTTACACTTGTTAGCAATGGGTGTGGCTGAAATGCCTCAAGTTAATAATGGTGTCATCATGCTTTCATCTATACCGTGTATAATTATTACTAACACACATATTTGTCTTACAGAAGGTTCCACGATGGCATTGGTATCTGAATTTCTAGGTCAACTGACACTTAATTTGGGTGTAAGTTTTCTGAATATTACTTATGAAACGACTTTCTGCCCTTGTCATGATTGCTGCTAAAAAGTTGTCTTGAAGGTATTAATTGGATTTTCTTTCCATATTTTAGTCAAGTGAGCCTACTTATCCCACTGTAGTTCCATTTCCTGATTTCGATCCTGAGAAGGATGCTGCCAGAATCGAGACTGCTATCAAAACTAAAGGTAAATTTACACCACAAAGAAGAACGACTTGGGTAAAACTTTACCAAACTAGATGCTGAATATTGTAGGAAGTTACAATGACTAGTGCTTATGAGTCATCATCCTGTCTGGAAGCTTTTTATCCCTGCGTGGATTTTCTTCTGGGTGAGGCCTTTGTAGCTAGTCTGTAATCATCTGTCTGTTTTTTTGGGCCACCAAGTACCAACAAAAAAAAGCACTAGAATGTGTTCTAGAAACGTTGCTCTGCCAGACGAATAAAGTGTATATGTGTTGTATATGTATTGATTGATTGATTGATTTGTTGTAGGTGTTGATGAACAGACTATTATACAGATTCTCACCAAGCGTACTTATGGCCAAAGACGAGAAATTGCCTTTGCATATGAAAGGAGAGCCAAAAAGGTCAGCACATTTCATCGTCATATACTTTGTGTTACTGCTTACAATTATGAAAGCGATGTTTTATAGATGTGTATATTTCTGCTTTAGGACATGATTTCTGCTCTGAAAGGGGCACTGTCAGGCCAACTGGAGACCGTCATTTTGGGCCTAATGAAGAGCACAGCTCAGTATGATGCATCTGAGATAAAAGCCTCAATCAAAGTAAGAACAACCAGACAAAGACACACGTCACAAATATGTCTGCATTTAGTTCAGTGTGTCTTTTTAAAAATTCCAGAAGCTGTTCACTAACGTTTCATTTTATTGATTGTACATCAGTTAATTTTGTCTATAACTTTATTATCAGAAAGAGATTGAGTAAAAACCTTAGCACAACAAGAACATAAGTTTGGTGAGACCGTGAACTGCATTTCCCAGCATTCAATCCAGTACTGAACTACAACTACGGAAAAACACAGCTTAGACCATCTAATACACCATTTGAACTATTATTAATGAAAAATTATATTCAAAATATGGAAACAAATATATATTAGACCTTAAATCAGTGATTCAGGCTGTTAGACTGGCCCTGATGGTCCACAACTTAAGCATATAAACCAACATTTGATTGTCTTCTTGTCTTCATTTCTTACTGTTTCTGTAAATACATTTATCATCTATACAATGACAACTACATCAAAATCTGTTCATGGTATACCAAAACATGTCTGTTCAGGGTCTGGGAACAGATGAGGAGAGCCTGATTGAGATTGTTTGTTCTAGAAGCAATTCAGAGCTGGTGGAGATTAAGAAAGTCTACAAAGAATGTAAGTGTAAAATGTTTTCCAAGACAACTCTGAACAGCTATATATATATTGATATTTATATATATAATTACAGTGTTCAAAAAGGACCTGGAGAAGGATGTCGCTGGAGATACCTCAGGAGACTTTGGAAAGCTCCTGCTGGCACTAGTGGCGGTAAGCAATTGTACATTGGGGATGAATAAAGTACTCTCTATCTATATCTATCTATCTACTTTCTGCTCATAATAAAACATGTAGGGATTTAATAGTTCATTAATATACTAACATAATGTTTTATCAGGCTAATAGGTGTGAGCCAAGCTCTGTAACTGACTATGAGATGATCGATGCAGATGCCAGAGTGAGTAATACATTGTCTCAATAGTCATACTGATGTCAATAGTCATACTGAAATGATACAAAACATTATTAATTTTAAATTATTGTTTTCTAAAACAAAATATAAAAAAATAATAGCACATAAAAGCAATATTCTTTTTCATTTTCAATGTGAAAAGGTCTGTTGAATACTGTAATATAATTAGCTATTCTGTAAATATGAAAGATACTGTATTTGGTACTCTAGATGAAATGGTCTGGCCATGTATGTATCTGTATTAATGTCTGACCGAGTTTCTTCTTTTTTTCAGGCATTATATGAAGCAGGAGTAAAACGAAAGGGCACAGACGTCAAAACCTGGATCAGCGTATTTTCAGAGAGGAGCGTCCCTCACTTACAGAAAGGTTCTTAACCTCTTACCATTTTTGACTTTTGAATCAGTTTGTGTGCAATAGAGGTGTAATATTTTTTTTCTATTTGCTTAGTGTTTGAAAGGTACAAGAGCTACAGCCCATATGACATGCAGGAGAGTATCAGAAAGGAAGTTAAAGGAGATCTGGAGAAGTCCTTCCTTACTCTTGGTTAGTCTGTATTACTATTTTATCTCTGTTCAGACATACATAAATACTTCATTTAATTCATTTTTTCACTATTTGCAATTGACAAAGTATTTAATGGCTAAGCACTCTAAAGCAAGTTGAAATTGTTTCAGCTAGTTGGTGTTAGGACTTAACAGAATCTACATACTTAAGTGTAGAAGTCAGTGTGTATTTCCTATACAAATTCACACATTTGCTTTGATTACCACAACATTTCACATACTTACTCTTTGGGACTCTGCAGAAGTTTATAAACTCTTTGCAACAAGTAGGAAGAGACCAATTATGTTTTATAGTCACCAAATATAAACACAATCAGGAACCAGCCGCTTAGATTTAAAAATTGATTGTCTTATGCATAAGGAAGCTGTAAGCTCTTGCTGGCACTAAGGGTGGTAGTCATGCTAGTTTTTGGGTCATGCAGCACTCGGCACAAACAATTGTGCGTTTATATATAGTTATATTATACGTTGCTTTCATTAATAACATAAAATAATGGTGTATTTCTTGTCATTCATGACTCATCTATTCTTTTGTCTTTCACCCCCCAGCCCCCCCCACCACCACTTCATCCAGTCCAGTGCTTTGAAAACAAACAGCTCTACTTTGCCAATGTACTTGCTGATGCCATGAAGGTAAATGACATGCCTTTCATTGTGCTTTAATTAATTTCAAGGTGCTTATATTCTAATGTTTTTTTACATACCAACTTAGAGGTTCAATATTAAATAAAAAGCAGCTCAACTTTCACACAGTGTAAACTGTGTAAACTTTTTGAACAGTTATAGTTAAACTGATTTTAGAGGCAGTATTGCTGCTTAGTTTTATTATTAAAATATTTTTATGTACTAGTATACATTTTGTGTGCATTTTAGAGTAAAGGAGCCAAGGAGAAGATATTAACCAGGATCATGATTTCACGCTGTGAGGTCGACCTTAAGAAGATCAGGACAGAGTTCAAGGCCCAGTTTGGAAAATCTCTATACCAGACAATTTCTGTAAGTTTTTTTAAACGAATATTTTGTTTATGTAGCTAAATTGGCTTGGTTGGAGTGGTTTATCAAATTGACTATGACTTTATAACCAACTTATCTCACATGAGATGTTGCTAAATGATGTTCACTTCTAAGCCTTTCTGGGACTCTGATGATGACAATCTGTGAATAAGCTCAGTGAAAACTTCCAAGAACAACCTGTTTAAAACCTTGCAATGGTGGCGTACTGTTAACCAATTTTTTGGGCGTCGTTTTGGTCTCATGATGACAAAAATGTTAACAACATGATGAGGAGGACTGTTACCAGTTCGAACTGTAGCAATAAGTTTATTGGATCAAACATAATTAAACATGTTGTAAATTTTGCCATTAAGCTCCTTGTTAGAGCACATCAGGTCGTGCAAAAAGTACTGAAACATCAACAGCTAGACAGACGCATTTAAAAGTTTAGAAAAGGTCACTTTAAGTTTACCTGTAAAGGTTTGGCTATATCCCAGACTTTTGTGAGTAGTGTATGTACAAAAACTAATAGTAAGATAAAGTTGTGGTTTGTATTTAAACATAACTCACAAAGTAACAAGTTCTCATTCACTTTCAGCCTCACCACTTTTAATATCTAAGGCTTATCCAAATAAAAAAAAGGTTCTGTTAGGATTGGATCAAACTTAGTCAAAAAATGAGTTCCGTTCCAAACTGGATTGTAGCGTACTTTAAAGAGTTATATTTGTTTGTACCAATAATGATCTGCACATTTTGAAGCATGATATAGTGTGTATAAACTATGTTTTTTTTTAAAATAATTCTGGGTCTATATTTGTCATGTTTTCCAATTTTACTTTAAAATTATATTTTCAGTATTTACACGATGAATTGCTTTTATCACCAACCACTGCTTTTTTAATGCTCTCTGTGTACTGTTTGTGTAGGAGCATACGAAAGGAGACTACCAGAAGGCCCTGCTGGGATTGTGTGGTGGAGATGATTAAATTGGAGCACGAGAAGTGATACCCAGGCTGTCGTCTGATTAGCACAATTTAGCCAGTTTTTTCCTTTTGCCTTATGAATTGTCTGTATATAGTAGATATGGCTTTGACTGTATTCTGTATGCTGTATCTCACAATGGCCGTTAGTAGCTGAAGTCATCACAGAGTCACACCACAGTAGAGGCAGAAAGTACAGTTTTATGTCACTTAAATAAAGGAACAAATTGTGTTAAAGTTAACAAACGTTTCACTTAACAAATAATGTTAATGTGCTTTTCAGTACAGCCGTTTATCAAAGCTTTACCTGACGTTTGTATGTGGCTTGCACATTATGAAGTTGTCCGCTAGAGAGCAGTAGAGTATCGTACAGCTTTGCTACCATTTCAAGAACTGAATCCGCTGAAGCATTAGCTTCATGCTTAGCGCAGCTTTTATCTTTTAATAAATGGTTCAAAAACGTTTCCTCTCAAACATTGTTTTACACCCACATTTACCAGTTACCTTTTACTGCAGACTCTCGAATGAAAGATTTACTTTCTCCTTTATTTGTTCTTTTAAACTATAAATGTGTGTAGTTACATGTAGGCCTACATGGCTAACTGATTTGGCTTATCCTCTTAGATTTTGTTGCAAACAGATATCAGACATAATAATTCCAAAAACCATTTACATAATAATCACATAATACAGTGTGTACATCATCCATCTCTTTTAGATTATCTGCCAGTGAAGGACAGTCAATTTGGACGGGAATTTCCTTTGCCAGACATGTTTTATGAGAGCAATAAACTGCTTTCACGCAGAGTTCCCTTTCACTGCTTTGTTTAGGTGCTTAAATCATTAGTGTGTTTGCCGTGTTTGTTTGGCGCTAATTTTTTAATTAAAAGTGTTCATTTAACCTCCAGCTAAGATAATTTGCATGGAAGGAAGCTGCTTCTACACAGGAGTTCTGTGCTGCTAGTCTGTAGTCTCGGAGGACGAGAACCGCCAAAGCGTTGACAGTGCATTTCTGTATGAGGAGAAGCTGTGGCCCCAGCAGACCTCCTGTTTTTGGTTGGCAGATGGGGATGAAGACCTCCAGAGAAAGTATGACAGGTGAAAATGAATAATATCTTCTTTTACTGATTAGGCTCTCATTAATTAAGCCCGTCACCTTTATAGAGACTCGTCTCTTTTCTTTTAATGGTTAAAGAAGGAATATTTTTCTATGGCATATGATGTTACTAATAAATGTCAATGAAATATCAAACAATTTACTACACAGTATCATGTGCATGTGAGTCAAATAATTAATTAAATAATAATTAAAAACAAAATACAGTGTGAAAAGTAGCTTATAATTACCATTTGGCATTTAAAATGAATTAAATGGGCTATTTGAGGTTACTGAATGCTGACGCTCAGATTATAACACTTGAATTGTAATAGCATTTTAATGCACTGATTTTTTTGGTGTCTAAATAAGACTAAATAACTTAGAGCTTCAAATTTTCAAATAATATTGATGAGAACATTACGCTGTAGTGCCATTTTATGTTTACGGCCAATAAAAGATAAAATATAGGGTTAAGCAGAGTAAAGCAGTATTTTGCAAAAGCAGCATGCAGATTTATGCCACACCACGATGACAGATTAATACCTGCATTATAAAGACAAGAGTAGCTCCCATATTTTTTCCTTTTTATGTGGATGTACAACATGCTGTTGAGCTCAAGGCCAGTCCATGGGGATCTCCGCCAGACGCAGTAGGGACTCACTTCAAATGGGAACTATGCAATTTGCCATGGCAAACGCTGATACTCAATCATACAGACAGGAATTCAAGCTTGTCTAGTGCCAACACCTGAAAGCATAGCAGAAAGGAAATGACATTTTCAAACATTTTAAGGGTTAAATCTTCATACTCTGCTTGATGTAATACACCACAGCACATCATTCTTTTTAAGCTGAAATGACCTTTTACTTGTATTATAATGTTATTTGTATTGGCCAAAACGATGGCTGAAATG
>JAOTRQ010000006.1:1707432-1718152 GCA_028565875.1 Hoplisoma paleatum | reverse complement strand
CTACTACAACAGGCAATCATGTGACCCAAACTGAGTAATTTTATTGTAGATGGACTGGTTCGAGTGTGTTGAAAACTATATATATATACAGTGCTTTTTATAAATAAGTCAAAATACAAACCTAGCAGCAGTCATGCAAATAGAAACAAATTGTTGATGACGTCAAAGAAGAATGTCCAACCTGGTTCAAGCTAAACAACTCTGAACCTTAGTAAGCAGAAACTTCTCAGACAGCACTACAAAGCTTAGGAACAGGTGATAACTAAACACAGTTAAAATGTTAATACTTTGCAACCGTGGTAAGCAGAAACTTCTCAGACTGCAAAGCTTAACAACAGATGATAACTGAACGCAGTTAAACAATGTTAATACTAAGACTTTGCATGGTATGAAAAATCTCAATATCTAAGGTATAAAACAGATGTCAGCAACAAAATGTATCACATAAGTGTTAGATATCGCAGTTTCAATCTGACTATACTGTCAATTTTAAATTTTAGTAAAGATGAATCCTAATGTTTGATTGATATCTTTCATGACTGCAAATCAATCAAATCTTAGTAAATAATAATTCAAACCGGAATAGAATAAGGTATTGAGTTTGATCCATGGGATGGTCTGGGTCTGTGTAGAGTTTTCTTGTGTCTGTGTAGGTTTTCTTTAGGAGCTTGGATTTCTTCCTACAGTCAAAAACATACGGTCAGTGTAGTCTGATAGACTGAAATATCCTGTTGGTATCTACTATAATGCTTAAACCAGACAATTATAGTGCGTCCCAGATAAATAAAGAGGGTTGTGTCTGAAAGAATAGCAAATAAATTTAGCAGCATGAATCATCATTTAATTATTTTTGTAAGCAAGGTCAATGTAAATTGTATTTATCCAGTTTTTTGTGTTATAAATAGCAATAGATTGCAATAGTTTTGTTCTGTAAACACATAAAAATTATTTGTTCACATTTAACTCAGTTTGTGAAGTAAAACACATTTATACATTAGTGAAAACACACTAGGCGGCAAATGTGAGAGGTCGTGTCTGATGTAAGCGTTACATCAGAAAAGTCAGTAATGCAGATCATGATCTGATGTGATAAAATTAATTGAAGAAGCCAAAAAGATTCACATAACCAACACTCATTAAACTTCTGATTCTTTTAGAACTACTGTAAAAAAAAATATTATTTCAATTAATGTTTGATTATTTAAGTTTGTGCCACCACACAAGAGTTTTCTTTGACTGGTATTGACAGCAGTACTCAGAATTTCAGTAGTTGTTAACAACTTGTATATTGCTGTGTCTACATTAATTCTTCTAATACAGATCTGTCACCATGCTTTTTATATGAAAAAGAGAAGCAATGGATTTTGAGATGCTTGGGTGTCAGGGTTAACACCGCCGTTCTTCTCTCCAATAGATATGTGGCCCCCATTCACAACACTAATCAGCCACTGTTCACCTGACTGCTGAAAGTAACCTCCAGCACTTCTCTCACCTCTACTGGCCCTCTTGTCTTTGAAGTACAGCTAAAAGTGTTATTTTACGATGCGAAAGATAAGATCTCAAAAAGAAACGAGGCAATAAATTAACTTGTTGTGGCACCTCCTCAGAGGGAAATTGTAGGGGTACGCCAAAAAAATCTACAGAAGCTGTTAAGTGTCTTAACATATGTAACACCTCAGAGCGAAGATCCCTTAGCACCCAAACACAGCGCTGAGGTTGCCATGTGTTAAATTTTTGTTATGGATGTTTACAAGAACCTAGAGTAAAGAAACATTTCGTATCTGTATTGCACAAGACTAGTCATTATTTTAAAATTTTAAATCTTTAGCTTATTGTTAATGGATGTAGGAAGTTAAATTCAACTGGACAATTAAGTCACCTATTCTGATACATTAAATAATGAATAAAAAAATAATTAATATATTACAAAATATTTGTCAAAAGATAAAAGAGTCGACATGCTCACTGCCCCCTAGTGTGTGTTCTGTAATGTCTGATTCACTGCACGGATTGGGTTAATTTTGCAGCAATAATTCTACTGTGTGTAAAAAGTATTCTAAATACAATCTAACACGTATTGTTCTGAATATACATTTAGTTTTGCATTATTATAGTTGTGTTTATTGTACTGTTGTGATCCTGCACTGTGCAATGTATTATCTTGCACTTTTTGTTCTGTTTTGCGTGGACCCGGAGGAATGCTATACTGCTTCAATATGTACTTTTATGTAGCTGAAATGACTATAAAACCTCAGTGATTCACAGAAATTGTATTTAATAAAACCACATTTTTACACACATGGGCTCGTGTTAATGTCTCAGGACTTTCTGTCAGAAAGATTACAGATCTTTACAGGCTAGTAATGAGCTGTGAAAATAACCCGAGGTGATGCATGTTTAATGAAAACTGATTCTCGGAACATTCCATGACAAAGTTTTGCCATTTTCTACCCTCAACCCAAATCCAAAGTAGGAATTTGCAAGCTTAAAATGCCAGACATTTTAATGGACAAAAATACCAGACAAAAGATTATGTGCAGCTATATATTTTATGGACATCTAGTCACTAATTATTAAGCTTTGCTCAGCTACAAAAAGCTCTTCCTTTTCTGTCTTTTTAAATACATCTGTAATAATACACATTATAAAACCTACCACAAACATTTCTTCTTCTACAGACAGCTAAGAGGCTGTTGTTGAAAATAGATTCATTTCAAAGTACTGTATGTTACTGCTCTTAGAATTTTGGGGTCACCACATAGGATATTTGTGGTACTTACCTGATTTAGAACAGTTTCTTATGAAGTAAAGTAAAATGCATTAGTCCTAAGTAACAGAAATGTTACAGAACGCTTTCAACATTATGAACTAAATAACTGAGCTATATAAATGATAGTTTATGCAGGCAAGCATGTCCTTAAATTTAAAGTCTTTATAATGTAAAAGAAATTCTGTATTATTGTCATCATATATTAAATTCAAAGACAAATAATACATTATGCAGACAGTCAACTTTTCACTTTATCACATTTCCTTAACACATTCTAAAGGCAAAATGTCTCACAATGGGCTAGTGGCCAGATACAGTTCAACTACTGAACTACTATGTAATTGTTTGCATGGCATGTTTTGAATGCACAGAAGCTGCCAAGTATGGAGTCTAAAGAGTGATAAATGAGAAAAGGTGCAGCTCATGCTGGGCTTTGTCTGAACCTGTGTGGTACAAAAATGGTTATGCAGTTCAACTGTGTCTCTATGGGGAATGCAGGTGTGAATCAATTAGACGTTCTAGATTGTATTGTGTCACATGTTAATTAATGGATTAATTTCAATAAAATAAAAACACACAAACGAATTTAGTGTGTCCTGTTGTGATATGTATATGAATAAGCATTTTTAAACATGTGTAATTGAGGGCAGTAGTTAATGAGATAATGTGCTTGAAGGGATGGGCTTTAGGATCCACAACACATTGATTAATTACCTATGAAGAGGAAATCTCAAACAAATGTGCTTTTGAGACTAGTGCTCAGCTGACCTTGTGAACCAGTGAGACAGGACAACCCTAATGCAGTGAGTTCAAGTGAAAGCAAAGACCTTTAAAACTAAGATCCTGTCTAATGGCCTCTATTATCATCTTCCTGTGATAATACACATCTCTATCTTGAATAACAATTAGTCTCACTTTTTTGCCCCTGCTATGCTAAGTTACCCCATTAGCATTAACAGGGAGCATAAGAATTGGGAATTGGGTAAGAGATCAGTTACACCCAAACAGGAAAGACCTTTACGAGTAAACTCTAAGCTATAGTCACAAACTACAAAATATCAACAACAAAAAATCCAATAACTAGCTTCTATGTTGGCATTAAATATAGATTTTAAACATTTATTGCACACATTAAAATTTATTTTTTTTAAATAATTAAACACACACAAAGCCTAAAAAAGTTTAGTAGTGTAGTTGAGCAAAAAATAAATATAAATCATAAGAGTATAAGAAGAAGACTCATAAAGGTTAAGTCTGAGCAAGCAAAAACAGGTTGTGACTCACCAGCTTGTAAGTGAATTGTCAGTCAGTTCAAGCATAACATTTCTCCATTCTTCACCATCAACTGTACACAACACTGTAAAAATTATTAATAAATCTGTCTGAGTACACACTCTCATAACGCCAGTTAATATGGACAAAGGAGTAACGATGTGATATGGCCAGTTTGCTTGTTTTACAGTGTCCATAATGACAATATCACCAAAAGTTGCAAGAGCCAACATGTATCATGGGGTGCCCAGGGTTTGTGTG
Organism: Hoplisoma paleatum; assembly: GCA_028565875.1. Taxonomy (NCBI): domain Eukaryota; kingdom Metazoa; phylum Chordata; class Actinopteri; order Siluriformes; family Callichthyidae; genus Hoplisoma; species Hoplisoma paleatum. The sequence goes on along the minus strand of JAOTRQ010000006.1, from coordinate 1,713,849 downwards.
ACTTGCTTGACATTTGTATGAAGGTACCACTGAAGCACAAGCAAGTCCCAAATTGTAATAATTATTTAAGAAAAAATACAGTATATATTAGCAACAAGCATTTTCTCATTTTCATGGTGGTCTTAGTAATGTGGACTATAAAAAATGCTGTGGAAACCCCTACTCGGGAGCACCCATTCTGCATGCAAAGAACATCAGCCAGGGTGCAGTTCAGATTTTTCTCACTATAAAATATATGTGTCTAAAAAAAATTCAGAATGGCGACTGCAGACTTTCAATATGCTCATCAACCACAACAATTGTTTTTGTCTTCTGTTCCCATTTCAATAAAACTTGTAATTAATAGGAATTAAACTGTGCAATTAGTAGTGTAAATAATGTATATACAAAATAAATACTACATACATTTGAGTTTATAATACAGCTGGGGGTAGGCATTTTGCTAATAAGCTTTTTTAAAACTGTCTCTTTATTTGCAAATGCAGATTTCCCCTTCACTTTTTGCCTAACTACTGAGACTGGTCAGTAAATAAATATTGTATTGATTGTAAGTCGCTTTGGATAAAAGTGTTGGCTAAATGCAATGTAATGTAATGTAAATATGAACTAATTTAAATACAGTTTTTGTTGGACTTGTCAATGTGCTATAACTGTGAAATTGAAAGTTGGCAAAAGAAATGCTGGGATAATATACTACTAATAAGCTATAAATTTCTCTCAGGTCATTCTCTCATTTAATCTACCAGTCAGCTCAATAGCATGTACAATCCAGGTAGTATAAAATGACATTTTTTTCCACATACATTTTGGCATTATATGTATTGTTTTACTAGATAGTAAATGGGAGCTGTTGAACTTTTGCTTTTATTTTTTTTAAATGCAAAAAAAAAAAGTTTAGTGGGGTTTTCTTAGAGCAGATGAAGTCCAGCAGATAGCCATGTCTCAGTGGAATATGGCACATACCTCCCACTGACATAATTTGTTTCACAGTCACTGCTCAGCAGTGTGAATTAGATGTTGACGTTCTAATTTCATGCACATGTGGGTGTTTGGCCTAGCTCAGTTCCCTCTTCATCCCATCCATCTACAGCTTTTCCTGTCCACTATTATCAGTCCCACCTGCATCAGTCAAAGATAACAATCTGCTGATTGTTTCTGAAATGTAAATATTATATAAACTGTGTAGGCACAGCAAGAAAGCATTAAACTTAGATACAGTAAATATAAATGAATACAATTTGTGATTAATGCACATATAAGGCACTTCATATGAGTGGTTGCTTATTTATTTAAAAGGTATAGAGAAAACACAATTGAATAATGCATTTCCTGATGCTTTGTCCATGCTTTCTTAATAACATGCTGTTTGTAAATGTGTAACAGCTATACACAAATGTATTAATTATTAAGGGTTTCCTGGATCCATTTTATAAAGCCGTAATCTTAGTGAAAATTTAAATATTCTATACCTTAAGTATTAGCGTAGCTTAGTAATAAACATGTAATAAATAACAGCCCACTATCCATTTCACTTTACTGGCTCTGAATGGTATACATTAGGTAAATCAGAAATTATGCATGCTAATTACCCAGAGCTTCTAGTTTAATTAATATTTTAATTAAACTACTAGATTGTGCTTTTGCATGGCATGTTCTATATTTTATCCCCCTACCCAAGATGACCTTCTTCTGTGTTGTAATGGAGCAGAGGGAGGGATGCAACAACAGTTTGGTCTTTGATTAGTCAACACAGCTCATGGCTGTGCTAATGAATGGAGAAAGCCTTTAAAAGACAACACGACCTACGCAGCTCAAAGAGCTTAATGTGAAAAATAAACAGATAAAGCTTTTTGAAAGGACACCAGTTAGTGTGACAAAACATATACAACAATTGTTTGTAACTAAATTAAGGCCCAGTTTAAAGGCTATTAATATGTTTTTAATTAGAAATTAATATATATTAAGTGTTACAAGAATGCTATGATTTAAAATAATTGAGGTATTTTAAAATTAAAACAGATACAACTATAGTTGCCTTATTCTTTTCCCTGTCAATAATAAAGACAATAATAGTAATTATTATTTTATTATTTATCAGTGTGTGTTTGTGGGTGTGTGGCTGTGTGTAGCATGGATAAACTTTTAATCTGGTTTTAAGTTTTGCTTGCATGTTTGCCTATAACATCAAATAAATACACCTCAGTCGGTGTGTAAACAACGACAGCACACAAATAAAATTGGAAGAAATCCCAGCAACTTGCAGTGTTGTGCAAACAGTGTCTAGGGGGGTGGGGCTGGATTTAAATTCCAAAGGGCTCTCTGAGCTCGTTTCCTAGTCCCCCAGTCAGCTATGTGTTTGTGAGAAATCAGCCTTTTTTGTCTCTTTGGAAAAAAAGGCTAAATCTACATCGGTGGCCCAGTCGAAGTTTGCAATTCTTTGCACTTTCTATTCAGCTGAATGGGAGTGAATGAAGTGGCCAGAGAGGCTTTTATTTGATCAGCTCGCTTGCATAAAGTGTCGGAATTCTAATGTATTTGCTTAATACCCCGGAGAAAGCTGTTGCTCTCTGTGCAGATGCAAACAAAACACCTGTTTTTCCCCATTTTGCCGCCTTTACTACAGAATCCCTACAGCACATAATAAACATATTTAATTATTATACAAATATATGAAATTTATTAACACATGAATATTGAGAATTTAATCATTTATATATTATAATAACAACAATCGACAATTTTGAAAGGAAATATAAGGTAATAATTAAAATAAAATGTCTACATGTGAGAAAGCTATATTAAAGCAGCATCGTTGAATGCATGTTCTTCGATATCATTTGAATAAATGAATTACTATTAGCAGATTTAGAAACGCGGGTTGACGTGTGTATTTATTTGCAGAACATGAGGTGAAAAGTGCAGTGGTTCACATGAATGAATAAATGAATGAAAGAGTGACTGTGCGCGCGCTGTGACTCTGCTGCGCGAGCTCCGTGCATCCTAATCAAGTCCGCGCGCTTCATTCACTCCCATCATCATTCATTCAACAGGCAGCAGGAGCTAAAACTCACTCCTATTCATATAATAATAATAATAATAATAATAATAATAATAATAATAATAATAATAATAATAATAATAATAATAATAATAATAATAAAGAATAAAAAATAGTTATTAATTAGATGGGGTCACTACAGCGTATCTCGAGGCATTGTTTTTTCTCAGGTTGACATTACTACGCTAACCTTCCTATTTACCTAGGCTTAGCACACTTGGGACTGTATTACTCCAACAGTTCTATTAAGTGTCCCCTCTTAACCTGGTAGCATGTTTTCAGGCTGTACCAGAGCACCTGAAGGAAACCCATGTGGACAAAGGGAGAACATGCAAACTCTTGACAGAAAGGGCCATGAATTGCCTCATCTTGGGATTAAACTCGTGATCTTCTTGCCGGGAGACGACCATGTTGTGGTGATAATAATTTTATTAATATTAATGCTATAGTAAAATTGAGAAACATAATAGACCACAACAACAACAACAATAATAATAATCCCACCGATACTCTTTACAGTTATAATAATAATAATAATAATTATTATTATTATTATTATTATTATTATTATTATTAGTATACATTTAAAAAAATATGTTTTTGTTCCAATTAACACAAGTCATGATCATAACATCCATGTCTAAGCTAAATAGGGATTGTGGGTAGTCCCAACATTTAGTAAAGAATTACTAGCTGCTGTACGTAGACCCAGAACAGGCAAAGACAAATAACACAGGCGTAAAATAGCTGTTTAGCTTTACAATGTGTATTTCTGTGATTATCCTTTACAAAAGGAACCCGGGTAGATAAATGAGCTATTATTCTGTAACACATTATTCTACAGCTGTATTGTTTTCCAACCCTGCAAAGAAGAACAGAATGACAGCATAGCTGGCTCCCATTCCATCGTTCCATTCCCTACTCCTAAAGCTTGGCATTTAAAAGAACGGCCTTTTTACTCTCAGCTCTCCTGACAACACTCACAATTATGTGTCCTCTGCTTCTCTTCACGCCTGTTTTGCTAAACTTGGCCTCTTTTAAACACAGGTCCACGTTGTACACACTACATCCGGAATCAAAACTAGCTGTTTAATGTTCGTAGCCGTATTCTGCTGTGGTTTCGCTGTGGTAAACGTGTGAAAGAAGGCTGCTGAGAGGCTGCGCGACTGCATTCAGATCCCTGGTGGGGTATGGAACAGACATCCTGCCAACCAAGCTGACAAGAGGGGGAGGGGGGGAGTACGAGACATGAGGTGCATGATGGAGAGGAGGGGAGGAAATATTAAAATGCATTCTGAGAAGCCTAAAATGTGGTTTTCTCAATGAGAATAGATTTCTCCAGTGGCCCTTGAATCTGTCCTATATACATAAATAGATATAGACCTCGAGGTGTCGTTTACGAAATTGTGATAAGTCTGATGCGTGTCCAATGTTGCCTTTTCTGATAAGCAGCAAATTCATGCTGGGTATGATAAGGTATGTTTAAATGACGAGAATCTCTTGAAACGTCTCTAGCATTTGCCTTTTAGCCTGAAGTGAAAGGGGGGGAGTGTAAAAACAATTCTGCTAGACGAAGAGCTGTATATGTAAAGTAAAATACACTAGTGATGTCATAACATTATGATCACCTTCATAATATTGTGATTATGTGTGTTGATAATAAGAATTATTGTGTTGATCCTGCTTTTGCTGCCAACCTCTCTATCAGAACCAGCATTAAATCCAATAGTTTGGCACTCTTCCTCTCTTGGACCACCTTAATAATTGATCAATATTGAGCACTGCAGACTGGGAACATCTTGAGATTTCGGAGATGATCTGACCTAGTCGTCTGACCTTCACAATTTGACCCTTGTCAAAGAGACTGAGATACTTTTTGTATAAAAATGTTCACCTGCTGCTTTTTATATGGCACCCACTAACAGGTGTCTTGATGAAGATGGTGTCAGTTATTCACCAGGCTGTTGTATCACCTGTTCGGCCAGATGTTATGTCGTAAAGTAGATCCATTAAAATATTTTTGACAGTAAATTAGTTGCGGCCTTTTAACATTTAATTAGATAACGTTTTTTTCTATTCTACACTATTGATTCACATTTATCAATTATATTAAGTACCGGTATTTTAAAAGCTCTATAGAGGAGTTTAGGTCCACCACACCAAACCTCTATGGAGCAAGCCGAGGGCGAATATGGCAAAGAAAAACATTCTAAAAATACAACCTTGATAGAAATCATCGGGCACTTCAGTCGGGATCTATTTTTATGGGTGGATTGGAAGTATCTAGTTTATCTAGTCGAGAGTTAACGGCCATGCTTGGGGGTTTGAACAGGCAACCTTTTAATTACCGATCCAGCATTCGAACCATTATGCATCCTCAAACGAAAGTTCATATGGGGATCAGTCTTGTGTGTAAAAAGTGACGGACTGATTCCCTATTTTCCTGTGTTTCCGTGCAGGTGCCATCCAGAGTTAAGCCCTCGAGCAAGATCCATGTCAGCTTTCGAACCCACAACCTTCCATTTGCTAGCCCAAATCTGTACCCACTAGGCTTCCCCACAATTAGGACGAGTTATGAGCTCTGAGACTCACCGGTGGAAGATTTATTTTAAAAGAACTATTTTGAACCCTGTCCCACAGACTGCTCTGGAGGAAGCCCTGATACTTGTAATAAATTCATTCAGATGTGACTGTAGACGTGACGGTCTTAATCATAATCTTCTATGAAACCCTTTTAGTAATGTCAATTTCATCAATATTAAATTATGCATGTCATTATTTGCTATTTAAGCTGGTAAAGCATGGCAACCTCTTGGCATGATTTAATGTTTTGGCATCCAACTGTCAAATTAGTGTAATAGGTGAATTCCTTCAGGGAGAAAAGAACGGAAAGAACATTGAAAATTCATTTCGGTGTGACGTTTATCTTCTCATCAAACATCAAGCAGACCTGGAAACTTTACTGACTAGTTAGATAATATGTTTGTATTCTGTCTGTCTGTCTGACTGCTTCTTGTCTGTTCTTCCTTCTTTCTTTTGTGTCTTTATCTTTTTGAGTTTTTCACTTTCGGTTTGTCTGTCTTCCTCTCTTCCTCCCATCCATCCCTCCATCTTTCACTTTTTTGTCTGTCTGACTGCTTTTTTTCTTTCTTTAGTTTCTTTGCCCTTCAGTTCGTCTGTCTTACTTCTTTTTTCTTTCTCTCTTTAATTTTCTTCTTTTTATTGTTATTTCTTTCCTTCGTTTTTTATTTATCTAACTGCTTTCTTTCTCTCTTTTGTTTCTTACTTACTTCTTCCTTTCTTTTTTAATATCCTTTCTTTCCTTCCTGGTCTGTCTGACTGATTTCCTCCCTCCCTCC
>JAOTRQ010000006.1:1663980-1686983 GCA_028565875.1 Hoplisoma paleatum | reverse complement strand
AAAATAAGACATAGTGGGGCTTTTGGGGATAAAAAGAAAGTAAGACGCTGTCTTATATTCGGGGAAACACGGTAGCACAAGACAGGCTTTAGTATTGGGCTTAAACTTGGGAGAATTAAACTAGTAATATCTCTTTATACAATAGTAACGTTGAGCAAAAAACTTTTTGAAGAGCAGATAGACATAATCTCACTTGTTTAAAAATGCCCTTTTAATGTAGATGTTTACAGCAGCCCTAGTAAACATTTACCAGTCATTTTCCAGAACTACAAGTGTCTGATTCAGAAATAATGTGTGATAATGCGAGTTGTTGAATTTTTACCATACTGAAAGCGAACTGTATAAGGTCATGGGTTCGATTCCTAGGTGGGATTGTCTGGGTCTTTTCTGTGTGTTCTTCCCAAGTCTGTATTAGTTTCTCCTTCTTCCTTACAAATACAAGAATCCAAAATTCATAATACAATACATACAAACACACATAATACAATATAACCAATGTCAATAAAGCTTAATGTACTGCATATTTCCATAGTTTCATCATTTGTTGTTATATCAAAGCCATGTACCATTTGTTAAGTGCCCTGAAGGAAGTAAAGGCCTGTTGGGCCTGAATCTCAATCACAATCTTGCTTCTATACTAGCCTAAGTGCCTGCATGTAATTACCCTAGACGAACAGCATTCCCCAAGCCCTGTGATGCTTTGACAGAGATGAGATTATCTTAATCAGGTCCATGAACTTGTGAGGTCTCTGAATCTCATCATCCATCCCGTACTCTCCGCTCTGTGCTGCTAGCCCATCTGCCACCACTCGCTTCACCAGCTTGTTAGTTTTACATGAGCTAAGTGCACTAAAACAGGACATGACTAGCCGGTGTGTTCATTTATGTCCATTTGAAAATGGTCCATTTAAGCTAAATATGCTGTTTTTAGTCTATACATCATAGTTTGATTATCTACAAATTAAAAAAAGTTCTTATATATGACAAAGATTCACGTCTCATTAACTCAGGCACACTCAGACCAGTGTAAGATTTGAACATATTAGCCTACATCCAGATATTGCCTAATCATGCTAATATTTAACTATGTTTAGTAAAACATAATAAAGCATATTGTCAACAATTTGATCAAAGAATTGTTTTATTGGCAGACAAAGTAATTATTTTTGAAGTTAAAATTAAAGTATTGTAAGTACTTTACACCGAACTTTAGTAAATAACAGTGATACATGTCAAAATAAATAAATGAGCATATCGACAAAGGTATTTAATCTACAAAGGATTTAAATGATTTTGTTCAGAAACACTTCATTCATGAGATAAACAAACAAAAAAGGCTCAGAAAACCAACAGGATGAAATCCATTACTGCAAAAAGAAATCAGTCATCAATGGGCCAGTCAATTTAAACTGGGCACAGCGTTGATATTCTGGGATTAAAATAATTTCTTGATTTGATTCGATTAACTCAATTGATAATTTTTATCTTATCTTTTTTGTTTAATTTGGTTTGTTTCCACAGACAGATGTGAATAAATGGGTTGGGGGCACAATTTAAGTGTATAGACAGTCTAACACTATAAAATACATACACAATCATTTTAGATATTTAATGGCCATTTGCAGCTTGTTTAAGTTAAATAAACATCAAAAGTTATTTTTTTGTTCTGATCTTTGGAAAAGCATTTTGTACATAAACAGACTTGCCCAGTATCTGTTGTTCACTTCGACCTGCCGTATTTTGGCCGTGATCACTGACACACGCATGACTTGTTCAAACTTAGAAATCATGACTTTTTCAGTTCACCTGTTGGCCGCTGTATTTTTACTTCGCTGCTACTATTGTTCTGAATCTTCTTTGGAGCCACGAGGGCTATATTATTAAAATATTGCACAAAAATCACTGAATTATTAGAATATATAAAGATAACCGATTGTAACTGTATTAAGCGTTAATGACACTCGGTCAGACATGCAGGTCACATGGTGATGACGTAGTTGATGTAGTGACGTTCACTATCTGAAATTTTAGTTGTTATCTGGAGCAATTGTTTTGCGAAATGGTTGGTCGTTATCCGAATTGGTCGCTATCGGAGGCTGATAGTGTTAACCGAAGTTCCACTGTATAGATTAATTAAATGTATATATTGTACAAAAATCTTGACAGCATGTAAGACTAATACAAGTTGCTGCATTAAAATAAGCCATCTGTCTTAGCCAATGGATAAAGATTTTTTTTTTCTGACTAGATTCAATTCTTCTTCACCTTCCTCTCTGATTCCGAACTTTTCATTTCTACAGCAAACTACTGTCATTTAAACCAAGTGTCTGATGCTATAGCATGGCACCCTTGATCTGTTGTGAGTTCTTTTTTGAAACTTAAGTGTTTTTTTTCTTCCCATAATTCATCACAGTAGTCTTTTTGTTGACACACTTGTTTGGTTCAACAAGTTGACCTTAATGTACGGTCATGAAGGTCAATAATAGGAAAGATCCTATTATAGACCTTCGTGACTGTACATCAAGGTTGGAAAGTTTAGGTGAGCTTTACTCATTTGAGTTTTAGAGCTAGAACATTCATGATTGTAGGATTATTGTGTTGTAGGATTAAATAATTACTTTCAATCTGAGTGACATCTGAGATAGTATTACATCGGATTCATTAATACACTGACATCCTGATGTCTAGTCTGTGTCTTGAAAAACCTACCAGGAACACAATAAAGATCAACTAGGGTATCAACTAAGCAAATTTTAAAGCACCAGCAAATTAAACCTAATTAATATTGCAGGTATAATAACCTAACCAACCTTACCTAACCCAATAATATCAATTTTAGGCTCTTTTAAAATATGTCAGAACAGTTGCTATGTCTTCAGCCCTATTATTAGAAATATTAACATTAAATTAATTATGCTAATGTATTTAGCACCTCAGGCACTCTGTTTCCCTGTAACAAATCATTTTAGTCCAAACTGATTAGCACACCTGGGGCTGAGAGAAAGCAAACAGTGTACGCTGTGTATAGACTGCAGCTACACTCTTATCAATTATAGTTCCTAAAAGCTTCCCAACAAAGCCCGGGTGAGAAAGCTTGAGTGAGTGAGCTATGAGGTGTATCCCTGTTTTGACTTTCACACAGCTTCTGTCCACACAAGACCCCGGGAACAGAAAGACACCATTCATTCTACAGGACGGTTTAAGGGCAATTAATCAAATCAGACAGAAGATTAATTAAGCGTCTGACGTCTGATTTACTCCCAGTCTCGGTACATTAAAGTGTACATCCAGCCTCAGGTAAGGTGACATGTGGGAAGTGAGGGGTAAAAAGGTGGGAGGATTAGGGTATAAAATTAACAACAGAGTTACAATGTTGGAAAGTGGTACTGTGTACTGTATTCAAGTTAATATCCCAATTTTATAATCAAATATTAACACTAATGGCAATTATTTGCATATTCTATTTTATTAGATCAACATTTTAAATCAGTGCTAGAGAGGAAACACGATAGCTTAGTGATTAGCACTGTCGCCTAACAGCAAGATGTCCTGGGTTGGATTTCCGGGGGTGTCTTCTCTGTACTGCTGCAATAAAAATATAATTGATTTTTGTACAAAAACCAAAACCTTATTATTTGTTAATTGAAAAAAAATCCCTTGTATAAATTTTCTAAAAAAAAAGGACCAGACACTTCAGTGAGCAATTCTCATTTACAAAGCATTTTTTTCTTTTCTTTATTATTAAACTATAGTTAAATCACAGTAATAGATAAATCCTTGTCACTGTCATTTTTCAGTCGAGATAAGCATATAAGCAAAAACATATTGGATATACATCACCTCTTTAAACAGCTATCATATCAGGCAAGATTTATGTGTTTAGTCTGAACTTTAAGGAGGGGGTAATGGTTTTGCATTGCAGACTCATTTTTCCTCGAGATGAATACTAAATAAAACAGTCCCTGCCTCCCTTTATACATATATACATTATTCGTAAAACACACACGTGGGTGAACATAAACAGTCAGACGAACACGAGTGCATTCAGTCTGAGTACATGGAGATGTACACAAATTTAATGAGTTCATTACCCTATTGTATTCTCTTCCTCATCTGAGAGGGTCAAGCCTGTGATGAATGGCGTGTGTGGTGTGTAGCTTGGGGGTAGGATTTGAGGAGGCAGAGGGAGATCAAGAGCAAAAGAGAATAAAAATGAGAGAAAACAAGAAAGGGTGTATGTGTAGAAAAGTGACGGGGTGTTAAAAAAGGTTTTTGTCTCACTAGAGAATTAATTTTTGCCCTAATGCAGCATCTAGGAGACATTAGGATTTTAATGTGCTATTATTCTCCATTGCCCCCCTAAGCTCAACATCTGTACTGTGTGTCTGTGCAGTAATAGGTATGGGCTTTAGGATCTGTTTCTCTGACAAGATAGCACACTTACAAGAGCCCTTGACATGCCAGTGACTTAATCTGCGACTCCTTCCACAAAATTGACATTGTCTAGAGAGTAAAGCAATCGGCATGACTGGTATTACAGAGCATTTATATTTGAGCTGGGCATTCCAGACAGACAAATCTTGACCTTTCAGAAAACCCAGCCGTCTTCATCCATTTCCCTGTGAGCACCTATGTGAACTTCCTTGAAGAATTATGTTTGTGATTGTACTTTGCTTTCCTCAAGGTTGTCTGTGGGTTTAAATTCACAGCAGCAATCTGTTTCTGCTAATACTACTGTGGATTTGGGGCTAAAAAGAATGTGAGAAGGACCAAAACACTAGAGAGGTGGATATATTCCTGCACTTGAACCATAGTGAGAGACATTCATCTCTGGACAGGTTAGATTTCTCAGAGTGATTACGGTATTTGAAACTGATCTCTCTTGGCGGTCTTGTATGGAATCTGACAGAAAGGTCAAAGCAACTGAAGTGTACACCAAATCGCTTTTGCTGTTTACCTGTGATCAATTTTGTAATTATAAAAACCATGTATTAGTACTAAAAATAAAACAGAAAAGGAATACATTTATGTATTTCAGTCACAACAGCTGCTAACAGATGTAATATACTGCATTATATTGTTTAATAAAATATTAAATAGAGCCTTGACCTCAGTCCCACTGGCCAGCTTGGAATGAACCATCAATTGAGGAATTCTTGACCAAGATCAATGCTCAGCTACATGATCGTTTAACACAGTCTTGTAATAAGTCTTCTCAAAAGAATGCCTCTTCTTATAATTCCAAATTTTAATTTAAAGCTGTTTAAGCACATAGGTGGCAAATACATTTAACAATATAATACATTTATAATAACAGATTGACTTAAATCATCTGGTAAACAAAGCCAAATGGTTTAAATAGGACATTGATTGCAATTGTTTTTGCAATATTCATTTAATTCTGATGTTACTTTGTCTAATCAATTTGGACATCTACACAAAATATGTTATCCAAATATGCTATATATTTCTTTAAAATACGTACCATGTGTGACCTTGCATCAGGGGCAATTTGGAGCTGCTGAGGCTTGAATGAAATCTTTGGATTGCTAGTCCAGTACCTTAACCACTGATCTACCACTGGCCTAATCTTAATGGTTAAGATACTGGACTAGTAATGAGAAGATCATAGGTTCAAGCCCCAGCTCTGCTACTTTGGTGTTTTTGGGCTATTGAGCAAGGCCCTAATTCTTAATTGCATACACTGTAACTGCAATGTACGTCACTTTGGATAGAGGTGTCAGCTAAACTTAAAAAATGGAAATGTTTTGTGTCAATTGAAATACATCATAATTAAATAAATCAATAAAACAGTTCATGTGCAAAAAGAAAAAAGATATCATACTTATTACAACTGACTAGTAAAACCAAAGGAATCCATGTACCCACTTATCTAGTTTAATTTCTGTGAACCGTGCTGCAGACAAACCAGAAGTTCATCATTAACAGAGCAGCTATTATAATGAGCTCCTGTCCAACTCTATTGTTCAGCTTTGTAGTGTCACTGTCACTTACACCCGCCCTGGTTGAATGCTTCATCATGAGATGAGATGTGAGACAGAACTGACCACGAGGGATTTGAGCACCAGCTAAGCTAAGCAGTCATTCATATTTATAAGTCAGGCAATCCAAGTGATAAAGGAGGGAAAACATTACCAGCACCAAACAAGCAATTTACACCAAACCGTCTTAAAATGATAAATGTGTCACTTTTATTCACATTTAGACTTCAATCCAATGACTTCAATCCATTTTATCTCATCATCCTGCTTCTCTGGTTTGTCAGAATTAATGGATAATATGACACTTTGGGAAAACTCTCTACTTTAATTCATTAATGAGTTTAATAATTAATATTATGCTATTTAGAAACAATATTTCCAATATGTGTCACCATAACTTGAGAGGTCAGTCAAAGCTACAATATGGTCACAGATGTACTGTACTGTGAAAGCTTTCATGACCTTGTTAAAATAGAACGAGAATAGAGTGTAAAGCATGTATTTCAATGTATAAATCTACAATCCAATGACATTCTACCTTCACATTAGCAGGTGTGTTTGAAAGCTGGTGATATATTCTAAGCTGATATATTTAAAAATATTGTTGCTACTGTATTTGACATTGTTATCCTTTGTTCCCATAGAAATCTGAAATAAGGGTTATAATTATATTAGGTTAAGTGATAGTTATACTTTAAAGTGATAATGAGCTACCTGTTTTAAACAGGTAGAATCGATTTATGTTGTACTAAATTTCTTACTCTCACATAGCCCATTTTCTAAATATGATGCTAATAATCTGTTTTGTTCTGTTTACACTTTAAGAGCATTTAATAAATGTGAACATATCCAATGTTGAGCTTTTTAATCTGCATTACATTTACATTTATTGTCAATATTATCAAGGTATAAACAGACTCGATCGGCTGTGTGCTGCATTTACATTTCAGAATGGAGAAAACCTCTGCATGAAGGGTTAGTAGTGTTATCTTGTGCCATTGATAAAGACAAACAAGTGAAGCGATAAAACCATAAAAATACAAAAATCATAACTTGACAGTACAAATGAGATTCTTCTGTTTAGTGACTGTAATGTTCGCACACAAAATCTTCTTGAAAGTATCCTTAGCAATTGTTGCTGGGCCATGGAAAAAGAAATAAAGACACACAGTTCTGTGTTCACACTGGAAGCAACTGTAAGTAGTTGTGTTGTTCTTTGATGCCAACAACACAGCATTCATGTCCGACTTTCCTTTTCCTCTAACCATACCAATCGTATTATGCACAGAGCATATAAATCTAGCGGCCAGATGGAAAATTTTCAATAAAATTCGTTTTTCAGCTTCTCCCACTCAAGAAGGTCGCCAAAAAAGGATCTGTATATATTTGATGCTGGATGTCCTTCCTGCTGCAACATATTCTTTCTTATTTGTCCTGGCTTGGAACTGGCATTACAATATAGTGGATTTAAAAATGAACCAGACAATTCAGTATCTCCAATTAGTGACAGTATTTATTATTTAAAAATTAATTGACAAGGAAAAACTGAATTATTTTAAACAGCAAAATATGCTTTATATAAAAAACAATCTCAACCAACATGTCATAGGTAGTGATGTTGATCATCCTAACAAGCAGTACCAATACAGGCAGGAAAAACAAAAAACAAGCCCTTTCCCCCCACTTTTGTTTCTCAGAAAAACAATATAGGCAGAAATAGGAAAACAGGACTGCAGGAGAAAGCAAAAAGCATAAACATATACAAACAGTTAACAGATGGCCGAAGCCAATGTCTCTAAGCACTGCTTCTCGGCAGCAATTAAAAGTTTCTGCCTGTTGTTTTTCTCCCTAGATGCTGACGGCAAACAGCATAAGAGGTCAAATATCCGCAAGGTAGAAACACACAGTGAAGCGACTCATCTGGTACAGAACAGGACAACTATTCACCTGAACGGACGTTCATAATCACCCATCAACAATGTGAATAATTAGCACAATAATTACCAACCTTCAAACAGGACTGTGTGTTGCCCCTTTGCACACTACTAGCAAGGATAACAGGTGTTGCCCATGCCTGGGAGGGACAGAGATTAAAGATTATTTCACTATTCTGTTGTGTCCCACAGTCCTCCCGGCTAAAGCCATCTTCTTCTTTCTTCTCACAGGACTGAAGCAAGGTCATATTGGGTCTCGTTTTTGCTGTGGCTTACAGAGCTGAGTGTGTGACAAGCGAATAACTATTGTTTAATGTGAGAGATCTGATATGTCCTTGAGATTGCTGAACATCATGCACCCGCATCTCCTCAGGCCATGTGAAGGTTGTTTTTCTCTCCGTACTAACATGGATAATTAGTAGTGGCACTATGTACCTTATAGAGGTAACCACAGCTGAAAAACCTTGTGTTGGTACCTGCATTCTTGAAATATTCAATAAAACATATTTTAGCCAAGTCAAAAAGGGTAGGCAACCTACTACACATGCGCCAGTTGGCACACGAAGCATCTTTCTCTGGCACACGATAGGACTGAATTAAAGAATAGGGCTGTGTTTTATTAACTTGACTTGTCATTAGAAACACCTGACATTTTAATTTCAATGTACATAAGAGAACTGTAGTCGAAATGTCCAGGAGATTTGAGACATAATGGTTTCAGGTAACATATATCTGAAAAAGCTTCCTGTGAACCACATGGAATGGTCCATTTTTGAACGAACTTGAACTGCTGGACTATGAGAGCTGATCTCTGAAGACAATGGAGTCATATATAGTTATTATTAAACATTCAAAATAAATGCACAGCTCTTTTTTAATCAGTTATGTGTGTTGTACTGTATGTAAACCCTGGAACTCTGGGTAGTTTATCAACAACTGGCACAGTGTACAAAAAGGATGCCAGCCCCTGTTCTATATGAATTAATGGCAGCATCCAAATGAAATCTACAGTTTTGAAAATAATTCTTTTGAATAAAGATATGGCTTGGCCAAAAAAGATAATGATGTTAAAAAAATGCTGAATGGAGACAATATACAGGAATCGTAATCACACTTAAAGCAAGTTTGATAAATTTCACATCAGGGTTTATAATTAATTCACTGTATGAACTGTAAATGATCAGGAACGTGCTAGAACACTAATGTTTGTGTCTTACTACTACAACCAAAATACAAAAAAATATTTTTCAGTTATTTTAATAATCACATGTTACACTTTGGTTATATTCATGACAGACTTGTTAGTTATTCATTATAAATGATTCATCAGTATATTATTACATATAAACATAGACAATGATGTATTTCCAATTCACTTCACTTTTTTGGACTGTGGGAGGAAAACTGACCACCCAGAATCACCCAATACTTATACAGCGATAACATGCAAAACCCACACAGAAAGGACCTGGACCACATGGGAATTAAACCCAGGTTCTTCTTAATATTCAGTGACAATTTTACCACGCCATTTATGACACTAATAACATAAAAAAATAATAACAATTACTTTATATACATTATTCTAAAAGTGATCAAAACATTACAATGATCTTATTATAAAAAAATTATATTAATACATTTATATTTTGGAAATTTTATAGACACTTTCGTCAAACAAATGGAGGGCGAAGAGAAACCTTTTGATTACTATCCACTAGGCTACAACTGTCCACAACTACGATAGTACAATAGTAATACAATACATAATAAAATAAATATTATTATTATTGTGCTTATTACACTTTAGTTTTGTGATGTAAAAAGACTGTATATGTAGTAGCAATGGAAAATGAAAATTCCTTTTGGCTTGTTTGATGTTTGCGTTGCAATAAAGTCATGAAACTGCAGTGCTCATTCTTGTGGAAAATATTTTATAAATCTAATGCTATCATCAATCCTAGGCTTGCCTAGACTTCAATATTTGCTATATTCTTTTTTTATGTGTGTTTTTAAAATAACCACAGCAGGTATAATGGATCACATCTATGAGTAATTTTATATTCATAAATTAATGGAGCATTGCTTGTGATGAGCTCACAAATATTACTCACTGCTTTAAGATAGCATTAACGCTTCGTTTTCACAGTGTAAAAGCAATTTTTATTTGAACACCACTTTCAGCATTTAAAGATTATTAATCATAAGTTGCTACGACAAATTATATGAATACAAATATCTTCGGTTCAGGACTAATGCCTGTTTTCAATCTAAATTTTCTCTAGAGACGTGGCATTACACTGTCTGTGTAGCCAGTACTGCCCAGGGAATCCTACATATCTCAGTCTGGGAAGAGGAGCCAACATTGGCATTCTTTGTCATGATTATTTCTTTCCATTCATCACTAACAGCAAAAAAAGTGCTCTGAAGCTTATATTTTAAATAAGGCTTTGTGTGACACTTTCCATGACAAGCCGATGAATCCATTCAGCACTGGGCACAATATGTTCACGTCTATGCAAAATCAAGATGAATGTGGGGAGTAACAGACAGCGTTTGATTAAGGTGCAAGAAAGCCCACTCTATCTTACATAGTTTTCTGTTATCATATGATATCTTATCATTAGTTTCCCTGACAATGATCTAGCAGTCAGTATTTCACCACATTACCTCGTGCTGTCTTTTAATGTAACCTTCTTTCAGATGATCCCTTCATTTTTCACTTTCAAACTGCCAAGCACAAGGGCTGCGTAGCAAAATTGGACACCTCCAACCATGGCTGTTCTCTCTCGATACAAGCAGAATCAGGATGGAGCACAGAGCTGCATGAATCCATAACGTTTAACTGGTCACAAAGGATAACAGCAACACAGTTGAAACATTACCAACTCTAATTTCTTTGGGGAGAAAGGGATTCGGGTTCTGTTGCCAAATTTCTTTTTTTTCTTTTGCTCATTGCCCTTTTGTTCTCTATCCACTTCAGGTCATTGCCTCCTGGATGTTAAATAAGAATCAGGTCATGTGAGCATGCAGGCCGGGGGACAGGAGGTAGGCGTACCCTTGCTCTTCTTGGTGGACAGTGCTTGGCACAAAATATCATCATTAATTTCAAACTAATACTAATGTTGCATTATATTAGAGATAAGACTTTATTCCTTTATTATAAGACCCGTTTGCAGGTAATACTTAGCTGTCAAAGCTCAGACAGCTCAAAAGCTCAATGCTAGCAAAAAACAATTCCATGGGGGATAAAGCCTCTGGTATTCCTTCAAGTCATAGGTAATGCGTTTGATGTTCTTTCAGCCCTAGTTTGAGCCTGTGGTTGTCTACTCTGAGCTACGATATAAAGGAAATATCTGAGTAAAAATTAACCTTTTTTCTCATTTTAAAAACATTTTACATCCTTATTTTTTTAATAATGAAATTTTTTTAAAGCAGAAGAACAGGAAGAAACCTTTCGCTGATGCCCCTTGATAATACTTTGAAGCTATTTTTCGACTGCCGGATTTACTTGGCTACTCTCCCTGAGCAGAATGCACTTTTAAACATCTGGGAAATGTTAGTTTGTGAATATGGTGACCTACTCCAAGAGTATTCAGTGGTATTTGCTCATATAGGTGTACAAATAGGTTTACAAATGCATTTTGCCCTGTATTATTTCATTAGAAATGCTACTTTATATTACTAATTTAGTTTTTCTTAGTTTCTTTTTGTATCATTTACTTTATCAGAGATGCAGAGAGCACCAAGTCAATGCACCTACATATTGTAGGTTAAGTTTAGCCTTTTAAACATCCCAAACACGATGTTTTAATCTTGTTACTTGGAAGGCAGAGCTATAATCTCACTCTTAGGGACACAGTTATTTAAACATAGTCAACTACACTATGCACATGGTGCTTAAAAAACACAAAATTCAGTGTTAAGCAATGTGTAAATAATGTTATTTACCAAATATGTATTTTATTGATCATGCTTAAATTACTTTTTATTGAGATATAATTTGATTCCTTTTCAGTTTAGATATTTTAAAATGCGTTGATGTCTATTAAACTGGTGAAAAAATTATCACTAGCGACAGTTACACGAAAAAGGAAAAGAGAGTACTCATGGGCTTGAAAAAAGCTTGATTTTAATTTTCATACATTTATGTTTATCCCATAAAATTATTTTCAATGTTTTCATGATCTACCAAAGCATGATCCACCAAAGTATCATATCAGATTTTTACCATTTTTACCATATCAGAGATATGGCATGGCTCCCCACTTTTGTGCCTGAAAAACACAATGGCAAAGTGGATAGCAGTGTCACTTCACAGCACGCAAAGTCTTGGATACAATCTTCAGGTTTGGTGGTCTGGCACGTTTTATGTGTAGTTTGTATTTTCTCGCTGTGTCTGTGTGGGTTTACTCTGGGTTCTTCCAGTTTTTCCCACAGACCAAAAACATGCTAAGTGATCTAGGTTTGATAGAAGAGTTGAATAAAAAAATACTGCCATGTAAACCATTAGTGTAAACCATGACATTACAATTCATGTTTTTTAAACACTGAGAAAAAGTTGCCAGTCTGTTCAAAAATAACTTTTCTTGATGCAATGTATCATATACAGAACATAAACTATTTATGGAGAGATTCTAAAATTTTTTGGAAGAGCCAGCAAAGAAACAAATGTGTGTGTTTAATGTGGATGACCTTTGAGCTCTTCGTTCTGTCATCTAGAAACCAATAATTAAAATGTGGAACATAATATTACCTTAAGTGTGTGTCTAACTTTCAGATTGAGTTTTAGGTTGTTTTAACTTGCAACATGTCAATCTAAGTTTAACTAACACTAACAATCGGCTTTTAGTACTGACTTAAGCTCTGGGGGTCTAAGTCACAATCACAAAACTAGCAATGCTGGTGCCCTCATGACATTGTTGGCATCAAAATGTTTCATGCAGACGAATGAGCACCAAAGTCAGCATATGTAGCATGTATATAAAGCGCCGCAAAAAGTAATAAACTCCACAAAAAAATTAAAAAAGTAATATAAGCACTGGAGTAAATTGCTTTAATGGTAAAGCTACATAGTGACATGTAAAAATGCTTTAAAAGACATATTAACCGAATGCACAATTTATGATAAACGTAGCTTTTATTTCCATTTCATATTTGTGATATATAAAATATTTTTTTATGAATTTGTATTTATTGTTTGTGTGAATTGAAATTGAAATGAGGGCAGTGGTGGCTTAGGGTTTAGGTACTTGCTAAATCTCAGAAGGTCGCCGTTTCAAGTCAAACTACCACCAAGTTGCCAATGTTGGGCTCTTGAGCAAGGCCCTTAACCTTTGTTTGTTTAAAGATGGTGTTAAGTTGTAATTGTATATTCCTTAGAATAAAGGCATCTGCTAAATGCTGAAAATTGAAATGTAAATTAATAAACAAATGCAACAAAAACTCCAAGTATATTTTTAATAATTGGCTTTTTAAACTGTATCTTAGAATATGACTTCATTTTCATATTTTGAAAATGTATTTTAAACACTTGTTCATGTTGTTGTTTTGTCTAAATATGTACAAATCCTATTAAAATAAAATAAAAGTACATGTCAGTTATTCATGTTCAATTATGGATTGCAAAGTTAGGAATACACTTTGTATTTAAAATGAAATAGCGCCGAGCTTGGTACCACTACTGAAACACACTTTTACAACAATATTTACACATACCACTGCAAGGACCAACAATGCTTAGCTGCTGAAACAAACAGAACAAATCAAGAAACACACAGCATTACATCCTTGATAGCATAGTCTAATAGACACTGCAGCCATTATCAGTCTCTTTTCCTTAACCATGTGCTCTATCATTTCATCTAATTTGCCTAACAATAAAATGGCCAATTAAAGCATAACTGCATTACTTTGTTAATAAAGCAGACAGATTGACTCTGGGGAACACTTCATCGGTAGTTAATTATGCGCAATGGTAGTTCCATATCCACTGAGCAAATGTGGAGCCATAAAAGTGTTATAGTCCTGCCTATTCCCTCTCATGGCCAAACACAACGCTAAATCCAATGCTTCTGCACATTGCTGAGAGCAGAAAGACAAGAGAAATGAAGCACTCGGCAATTCTGTAGCTACCTCAGAGACTCAAAGTGCTTCTTTTTTTTTAGCCTTAGTGAACAAAGGAACAATAAAAGAACGGCACTCTTGCAAAACATGCTATGTTTGAAAAGGTTATTCTTAGGTCATAAAATAAAAATACTGTAGTATGAACACATGCTAAAATAGGACTACATTATTGTTCTAAAAATTACACCTTTGGGCAATTGAAGGATTGTTTACTTTAGGTTAGTCCTTTTCTATCTTATTTTGTTATTGAAGCTTTTGGTATCAACCAGTATTGGATACCATGCACATATTGCACTAATGTGCTTAAAGTCTATAGTACAAAAGGTGCAAATCTGGTTAAACCCTTGATCAAGGTCACCAGCCTAATTACTAAAACATTTTACTTTTGGCTGTTTTAGTTTATTGTCCATAAGGATGCATGTGGTGTCATTCAAAAACTACAACATAAATCGTCAGTGATTCAGAACTGAAACTAAGTACATGTCACAGCATCAGACACGAAACTGATCCACAGCATAAGACTGGCACATCCTTACAGTCTGAAGCTATAAAATAAGCACTAAGCTTGTCACTCGAGTGAATGGTTTGACCCTGACTGATCCAAGCATCTGGCTACGCTTGCTGTGTCTCTATCCTTAAAACAGAGTCGCGTGTGACTTAAAGGCTCCTAACAGGAACATGACATTTTGTCAATACTATATTGGCATTCCACTTAACCTCAGACAGAAGGATCATTTTATTGGTGCAGAGTAATAAATGGCTTGTTTATACTGTGAAAGGCCTTTGTATTATCTACACATGCCCTGGTATAATTTACAGCTTTTCATATAGTGATTTTATAGACTTTCACTTTTTTCTTTTTTCTTTAAGAAAAAGCAAGAGATTAAATAAATGATGTTCAGAAGATAGAGAAGATATGTAAAATTCATAAATGAAAAAAAAAATCAATTATTTTTGCTCAGTCACAAATACATTTAAATTAAAAAAATAAAAAGTATTTCTAAATAGCAGACCATTCATGAAAAATGTGTGCATTATTGTATATGTTTATATTCAATTTCTATACACTTTTTACATCTTTATTTGTTTAGCATTGTAGACTATTTTTAAATGCTTTTGCTCTTGTTGTCATGTACCAGACAATGCCTTGCAATATCTGTTGTGTTTAAGTTTTAGAGAATTTGTACGGTTCTGGTTAAAAAGTTCAGTTTCACCAGGTACAAGCCCCTCCCCCCCCCCAAATAGAAACCAGTCCATCATCCATCTCATTGCTCCTGTGTATTTAAATATTTACACAATATATTTTAATTCATATATTACATCAGTTGTCTTATAATAAGTTTCAGTCATTCTAATTTCTAAAGGTTGTCAAGGACTGTTATTCTCACACATTGAGATCTGTTACAGCCCCGTGTCAAAGCGCACTGCTGGAGAGCAACTGTGATAAATGATGCTTGAAAAGCACTCAGATCAGTCACTGTTAAGAACGTGGCTTTAAGTGCACTGGGACAACTTCATTTCCAGGGGTTAATATGACTTGCCCTTTTCAGAATAACAGGAATTTAAGCATATCTAGATGTCACTTCAAAACCTTGGGTCATTGGTGATGTGATCGATGACAGAGGTTGATGCGTATTTGTTACAATGACATGTACATCTTTATGTGATTATTCTTCCTGTCTGTAATTCAAGGAGACTATTCCATTCATTTTACCCAAAATACAACCAGGTCTCCAGCCAGGTAGCAGACACAAAAGCAATCGTAAAGTTTAAATATAAAAGACTTTTTTTTTAAATAAGGTAAAAAATAAATAAAATAAAGACCAAAACTATTTAAAAACTGTAAAATTATTTATTAACAGAATGATTGTCATTGGTAACTTAAAAGGAGTTGTATAGTAAATGTAATGTGTGTGTGAGCAATGTGAGCATCTTTTGTCAGCTTCGTGTTTTTGACCAGGTATTTGCTTGAAATGATGGTTAAATAAATGAATGCATGATAATTTTTGTAGAAGTTTAACAAACATTGCACCATTTTGAAGCTGATAATTAATCACTTTATAAATGCTTATACTACATCATATAATTAGTATGATGGCGACTGTCTGAGTTTGTAGTAGAACTACAAGAAAACACATTCAAGTCATTGCTTTAGTACAGAGTATCACGCTAAATGTATACTACAAAAAGGAGGCACTCTGAAATTGATGGATTATTGTCTGTCCTCCCTCGCATCTCGCTTAGAAAAGGAAAGAAGCTTCAATCCTCTTTAACAGTGCTAAATGGCCTGAAGGGATTTAAACCTAAAGCACTGACTTGATGTCACAGCAGATTGATGCTGCCACATCTAACAATAACTTTCAGTTAAAAACAAATAATAATTTTCATGAAATTAAGCATTACAAATGTAACTGTTAAGAGAAACAATAAAATATTAAAGAAATGCATTAAACACAAAGTTATGAATAATTGCTACATTTGTCTCTGGTTAATTGAGATGCTAGCAAAAATGTTAGTTCTCAGGAGAATAATTTGTCAGTGGAAAAACAGAGAATGGTCCAATTTATTGCTTGCTGCAGGCAGAGAAGTTTCACTAGCCTTTGATCAATCTTTTTAGGTCAGTATGACTTAAAATACAGAAAAAGGTCTTAGAAAACCAGAAAAAAAGAAAAAATGTTTTCCACAAAGATGGGAAGAAGTATTTCAGTGGTTGTGCAATGTTTGGTAAGGATATGATAAATACTTCATGGAGATATAATAATAAGAAGTCATCTGTGCTGTTTATTTGGCATTTGTCTATGTAGTATGTAAAACATTCACAACAAATATAGCTGCATATATAACTGGCTGAAAGTTTATCCTTCATTAAATACAGAAATCGTGCTCAAGACTAAAAGTGGAGTAACATAAAATATAAATCAGTGACAGTTCAGTCACAGAGTTAAATATGAAGCTTCCCTACATTTTTCAAACACCAGAGAGAAACAGGCTTTGTTCATTGAATACATTGTTATATTTAATTATGTATTGCATTTGACATTTTCAGTTCCCAGCACACTAGACTCTGCGGAGAAACCAATATTATGCTCTTCGTATAAGGTGGTAAACACAACTGTCTGCTGCAGATTGAAAACTGTGTGAGATTCTCTGTATTCCAAAGTCCTAATTTACTCTCAAAACCATGTTATTGTTTTTTTTTATTATTTGCTGTTGTAAACAGTCATGGAAAAAAAATAATTTGTCATTATTTGGCATAGTTTAATCATTGGTGGGTCAAATAATTATATAAATTGTTAAATCATATATGAAATGCCACACATTAGTGATTGGGGAACACCGGGCACAAGGTACTCTGGAAAAATTGCTAATTATCCCTCAAAAATAGGCAATGACTTGTGGGCATACTTCCAGTTGGCTGATAGTTCTACTGTGAAAATAGGATAGGCTTAAAAACTGCTGCACAATCTATGAATAACTGTAGATTTATTTTGTGTTTATAAACCTATAAGTTGTTTCTTTCACAATGATGTTTTTAAACGTTTTCTTACATTTTTTTATTCCACCATTTTGCAGCTTTTATTTTGATTTGACAAAATTATTCATTTTGAGTTTATGTAGTATAAAATATAGTTCATTGTTCTGCACCTCTGCCCATTTTGCCTGCTTGTATCTAGTTAACCTTGACAGCATTTCAAGCTAAGTCTTTGCAGGGCAGGCAAGAGACTCCTCCACTCATGCCCTCAGCCCATTCATTATCCTGCAAAATGATCCCAGGTCGTAGGGCTAGAAATTTTAATTACGTGGGCTGTAAATGGAGAAATTATAAGCACACTGGAAAATGCTGAATCCGTATTACAAAGTTTTAAGATGGTAGAGCCAAAGGTGAAAAACTACAGTGTCCTGTTCTGCACATTCAGTCCACAAGCCATGTACGTCTATCTAAAATGTGCTCTGACGGTTGTCCTTTAGAGCAAAACAGTGCCATTATTCTGGTTTATGAGCTCAGGTTAAAATACTACGCAGCACTCAGAGTTTAACAGCTATATCTATGTCTCTCTGGCTTGTGAAATTGCAGTTCTAGGCAGTAAAATGGGACTTAAGGTTTATATCCCAAGCTAGTTTGTAAATTACAGGGAGATTCACCTTCATTTACAGTTGGTGTCAAAGAAAGAGAAATGAGTTTGTGCTTCAGTCACTCGATCCTTTGGGGTATGAGAATATCAACGATCCAGTCTGCATTCCTGTGGGTATAGTGGACTTAATTATTATACATTACTTGGCACATGCTGTTGACCACTGTCTGGGTGAAACTTGCCATATTAACCCACTCATGATAATTAACCTAAGTGGGACTGTTGTAGTTTTTGCCCTATTTGCCCTAAATTTAATTATGCTCCTGTCACTGAATATGATTCTGAAGTTAAGGTTAGTTATTAAATACCAAGTTAAAGAATAATAAAATAACGATAGAAGAAAACTCAACTCAATACACATTTTTATAATAAAACATAAAAACACACAAAAAAATGACAATAAATGTTAGAAATATAAAGATATTTATTTTTGTAATAATTTCTAGTACTAGTAAAGTAAGCAGTACTGTAGGCTACTGGTTAAGGTGCTGAACTAGTGATGCAAAAGATGCCGATTCAAGCCCTGTTGCTTCTGTTGGACAATACTTAATAAGAAACATAAATGATATAAACATATGTATCTTTTTATCATTTTAACTTGTTTTAACACTACCTACTTTATTTAAACATTTTCCTGCCATCATAATTAAGATAAGGTAACCAGTCCAGAAAATAGTAGCAGTTTAGAATAGGCTTAGAATTGGACAAAAGCCCTGTGGAAAAATCTTTAAAAGCATTTCTGCCCAACACAACATCATTAGCAGGAGCATGTAAGATGTCTCCTAGGAATGTTAATGTGAGCCGGAAAACTCAATTTCGCCACATAAGGTGGAAGAGCGAGAGAAGCATTTGGAGAAACACTGTTGATGTGGTTATGCATTAATTAGGCAAAAGAACTGGAAGAAGGTTCAACCTGAGGGAGATACCACACTGAGAAACCATTAAAGAGCAAGAGGGTTCTTCAGCTGTTAGTGTTCAGTAGAGGACTGAGATATTACAACGCTTAAGAAAGTCCTGAATTTGTCACAAAACAGATAAAATATGAATATACGTGGCACAGTTTATTAAATGGATGTTACTTGGCAATGTGGGACTTGGAGGACATGGGATTTTAATCGTAAGTCTGACTGGCTAGACTGGCTTACCAAAGATTTCTATGTGCTGTTCAATAAAAAAAAAAAATAAAACAAAATTTTATTAAATGTTGAATTCAAAATATTAAATTGAGAACTCATACAATTATATTATATTGAGAATTGTCATACAATTATAAATTGCAAAAGCATAAAGCCTTGTGTTTTGTCGGGACAACAGTAATTCCTACTGCCAATTCCATAAAAGATGCTGATTATTGTTCGCGTACCGCTTAAGTAGCAGAGCAGAGCAAACAACGGATGACTAGTTCCTTTAGATTGACAGTCCTTGTAGTTTATTCTCTTCATTCTCGGTTTATCATGATTTTTACAGTTCACATTATCTAGCTCATCAGACTTGAAAACAAAATGTTACCAATGTAATAAAAATCATTCAAAATATGTAGATACAGGCCTTGCTTCAGGTGTTCCACATTGGCATGTCTTGTCAATACTTCAGTACTTAAAGTACTGATATCGTTACACTATATATATACGTATATAGCTGTGATACTACTTACTACAATGCACATCTGTGTGCACTAGGATATTTTTTTAAATGATATATTTCCGTTCGTATACAGCAGTGCCAAATGCAGCAGACTGCAAGGGATGCTCCACTCTCTCTCAAATATATATATAAAAAAAATTATGTACAGGTCAAATATGTACAGTTGTGTTAATATGTTATTGACTACAAATGTGTTCAAGCACATATATCTAGAAGATAAGTTCTTTCAGAATCTATCAGCTACTAATAACTAATCGGCTGATGTGATTTTGTTAACCATTCATATGTTCCAAGAGCATCGATGCACTTGCTCATAGAAGCTGAGCGTTTATTCTGAGCGACTCTGGGGGTGAATGGAAATGTGGGCAAGTCTGGACATGGAGCTACTTTAAAATAGTTAGAGGATTGGTCAAAAGGTTAAATTATGATTTTACTTCATCACTCGGATGATTTGTGATGTTAGCCGACAATGAGCTTCCCCTCTTTGAAAGACCAGCAGACACCACTGGTACACAGCACATATCAAATTGAAGTATTTTTTGTAAATGTAAATGTATTTGGTGGTTTTACTATGGATGAAATGTGGAGCATATTCTTGCAAGCGCAGTGCAACAAAACTGAAAAGGCTACAAACCAAACTGTTCCAGCTCACCAGCAAGGAAACATAAAATTAATGGAATTATACAGAATAATGTAAATAGCAATCCAGTTTCATATAATTACTACGCCAGGTACAACATTGTTATTGTCCATGAAAAAGCTTAGCAACCAATGTTTAATAACTGGACTAGATTAGATCACAAAAGAACAGTTAATTGATAATTTTGTTTTAAATGAACACATTTATAGCTCAAATCTATTTTTGTTAAATTATTATGTGCATAACAGTTTAATATAGAATATAGTGCTCCCACTTTCTTTGTAAAGTATTCTTTGAAAGCTTGTTGTCAGTTGTGTAGTAGAACTAATTCTCATTTAAATATTTTGCAACATAATATGGTTTACAATCGTATATGATATGTGTCTTATTGAATAAAAAGCACACAGTGCATCTAATTTGCTAAAATGTTTACATAAAGTGGATTTAGTGAATCTGAAAAACATATTATTGATAAATGTAAACCCTATCACAATAACCACTTAGCCTGTGTAAATAACAGCAGAAATGCATTCAAACAGCAAACTTAAAGCATAATATTACAACACCTGTCCCCAAGACCATCATCATCCTTGGCTAGGCATGGAAGACTGATGAGTACCTTGTGGCAATGAAGATGAAGGAGTGGAATAGGCCTCATCCTCGCACTAAACCCATAAGCACACTAACTGAACATGAAGGGCTGTGTCCGCCGCTCTAACTGCAGAGGGAAATAAAAATGTTCAGCCAGGGCCGCTCGTCCATAAGTCACAGAGGTAATGATCTTAGACTGCAGAAAGGGTAAAAGCGATGGCTGCAGCACTCCCCTAGACACAGTCAACACACACACACTGATATATGAGCCTCACAGGTCACTGGCATTAATGCCACTATGTTCAGCTCGTCATAACAGAGCTAAAGTCAGATGCCAGCACATCCCTTTTGTCATGGGCCAATGCAGGATATCTCCGTCTCATGACATGATAGAAGTAAACAAAAATCAATCTAAGGCCTGAATACTGTGAAGCGATAGTAAGCAAAAGAAAGTTATTTTGAAACTTATGTTAAATGAATGATAACATTTGAATGAATAATTTTAAAATAATTTCATTACAATTTTGTCATAAGAAAAATTTAAAAGAGGTTTATTTTGTACATTGTTTTCAAATGCCTTGGGGTGGCCATTAGGCTTTACAGACACAATATGAAGGAATTAATAATAACTATAAATAGCTTACAAATACAAATTCATGCTCCTTCGACTAGGTCTGTGAATTAAATTAGCATCTAGGAACAGTAAACTTAGCTGTAAAGGGTAAAGATTGTACAGCATTGTATTTGGCAGCTCTTTAATTTATATGTTACCACAGTGAATCTTATCTGCATACCAGACAGCACAGTTTTCATGCAGGACGACCTTCCTGACATAGAAGCTGTTTCATACTTTTTAGTTCAATCAAGCCTACTATAATATGCACAGGTGTATGTGCACCTCCAAAATGTTATAACTACACAATGAAATGACGCAGACCCCAAGGGGGAGAACTACAGCAATCAAAACAATGGAATGGGCACTCTCGTACTCAATGGAGTTGCTCCCTGCATATGGTAGTGCTTAAAAGTTGTTATTTGCTTACTGCCTCTAGCGTTGTGATATATCATTCCTTTCACATGACCCTGAAAACAGAATTATAAAAGGAACCTCCTGATTTTAGACTAGTCAGACCACTGATGCATGTTTCGTTCTGCTGAATGGACAGAAAGCAGTGTGCAGTACTGAAACTGCTTTTGAATTATTAATTAACTAAGTAACTTTCTTATGACTGCTCCTGTTAGGGGTAGTCACATTAGTGATTTTGCATAGTTATTACTTTTTGACTCAACTCTCCCTATTTATACGGATTTGCAATACATTGGTTTATGCATCCCACTAGATGAGAATAAGAAGCAATTTTCTGTCTCCAATTAAACTGTCTACAGCTCCCAGAGTACAACCATGAAAACATGAGTAGAACATGCAAACTCTAAACCACCCCGCCTGGGGATTAAATCTAGAATCTTTCTAATTGACAATCCAGTCATTGAGCGCAACAGATATCCGTCCATAATGACATATATTTGCTAAAACCGCAAAATAGGTAATTCTCACAAACATTAACAATGATCAACAATTGTTTAGTAATATCATAATGTAATATAATATTTTCATTTCTTGTTTAAAATATTTTAAATTCTGACTTATAATAAAGATTTAATCAATAAGAACCTAATAAACCAGAAGGTGGGAGAGGCTTTCATTTAGAATCATTTTGCTCTCTTTAAGACACACACACACACTTGTTTTTGCTACATCGTGGGGACTCCTGACTGGATGGGTACACGTGGGGACCCATCTTTGCTAATTAAGAAAACACATAGTTTTAAATCATAACATTTTTGTTTTAATTCCTATTTTTTTTAAACAGTTGTGGAATCCTAAAAGTCAACTCCAGTTTAATCATTTGTCATATATAAATTTTCTTTTTTG
>JAOTRQ010000006.1:1604168-1647824 GCA_028565875.1 Hoplisoma paleatum | reverse complement strand
TTTGACGAAACGCAGCGTTTTTCTTTCCTGCGACTAATCGACCAATGGAATTTGTCCGACTAGTAATTTTTTCGGTCAACCAACGAATAATCGATTAATTGCGGTCAGCCCTAGTTCATAGTTTAAAGAGGTAAAGAAATATTCCCTTTAGAGTATTTGGATTTTTTTCACCACTATTCTTTTACACAGTTTATTAATCCTTCACATTGAACCCAATCAACACAGTGAAACACACATTTACACACACTAAGGGGCAGCAGTAAGCACACATGCCCTGCACGGTGGGCAGTCATAGCTATGAAAAAAGCCACAGCAATCTGGAGCAGTTAAGTGCTTGGTGTCTCAGTCAAGGGCATCTCAGTTATAACCTGTTGACTTTCGGGAATCAAACTGGCAACCTTCTGTTTACAAGCCCATAATTCTATCATCAGGCCACAGATAGCTCTAGGTGTATACAGATACAGATATATAGTGCAGTGAAATTCTTTTACCCAAGCTTGTTTGGAAGTTAGGGTCAGAGTTTAGGGTCCCCATTATACACGGTTAAGAGTGTCTGCATAACAGAGTCTGGATTTGAATGGTGTTATAGTTTACCTAAAACTTGTGTATAATATCTAGTACAATTAGGTCGTACCAGAGTGCTCTAGTGTGTAAGAGGAATTTTCCTCTGGCCCATAGGGGACTTGTCTGGGTTTGTTTTTAAATCCTTGATTGTGTTGAGAGTCGTCTGGCAGATTTAGACTAAACTCTAGTGGAAGGGTGGCTCTTCCTGTTGCTGTGCAGATGCACATACTTTCCTTATGGACTATATATTATTCACACACGTATCACACCAGAATGTGTAAGGTTCCAGACCCTCACGGCTACCTCACCTAAAGTACACAAAGCTCTTCACCAGCACTAGTTGTTATTTGCTAGTTTTAATAATGTCTAACTGCCTTGTGCATTTTAGGCAGTTGTTTTAGAAAGTTAATTAGTATTTGGATGTGCTAGTTTTTTGATACACGTTTTTAAGTAGTGAAGGTATTGGGATAGCAAGCAGAAGGTTGCAGGTTCAAGCCCCACTACTAGCAAGTTGCCAATGCAGGGCTCCTGAGCTAGGCCCTTATCCTGCAGTTGCTTAAAAATTGTGTTCTGATGTAATTAAAAGATACTGAAAACAAAAATATGGTATTAATATGGAAAAAGTTTATTTAATTTAATAATTACAGTTATTATTTTGTGTATGTGAGAGTCATGCATTGTTGGAATATTTAGATGCTATGTGAGCCTGATCAAAAAATAGAAAAAGAATGAAAATAGTACAATTATTATTTGAAATGTTGTGCTTGTTTTCTTCGGATTTCTTTGTTAAAATCTGTAATACATACAAAATATTCTAGCTAATATTTTATATTCTAAATACAGACCCCATTTCTGTACAAGTTGTGACAGTTGCATTTTGTCAAATGCTAATCTATAATGTATATGAAATAAAGTAGATAATTATCAAAAAAAATATTTTCAGAAATAGTTACTATGATGAGATAAAAAATACCAGGGAACCCAAGAACTGTGTTATTACTCGTAGTAGCTTGGAATAGTGTTATGATGATGCACTAAAAGGCAGTTAATTGGTGCACAAGTGTTAAATTTGTGCATAATTGTAAAATTGCTGCACAGTTTAAATCAGTGAAAAAGGATTCTTTTACACAAAAAGGGAAAGCAGCGTTGCACATATGTGAAAAAAATATGGTGGTAATTATGCATATCAGGTCATTACATCACAATACCAGTCTTTGTAATTATTTCCAGAAACTAGATGGATGGATTTAATTCAAACTTGGCGTGTTTATAAGAGCAATAGAGACTCAAATGGAAAAACATGTTCCCTTTAAACCCAGGACCTTCTACAACAGTGAACAACTGAGCAACCAGGTCACTGAGTCAATCAGTACACAACTTGTTCAAATGTGCTTTATCTTATATACACACACTCGTTGTTTGTGTAGTAATAAACGGAAAAAAAAAAGTTTTGAGCTGTGTACATTGCTGTTGTTATGGGGTTACCAGTTGCTAATGTAATTATTTGAAATGTTTGAAGCTGTTTTATTTGCTCAGTAAATATCCAGTAGGTGGCCCTGTCTGTCTCTCTAAGTTTCTGTGAAACAGCAGACACGTGCCCTCATTGACCTGGTGCTTCAGACTGGCACACATGGTGCTCCAGGAAAAAGAAGGCTCCTGCTGTAACCCCCTTTATCTCACAGCACTAAGCTATTTAGCACTTCTAAATGGATGCAGACAAAATGTTTGAGACGTGTCATAAGCTCAAATCAAAGCAAATCAAATCAAAGTTTATTCGTCACATACATAGCTATACACAGTACAACCGGCAGTGAAATGCTTTATAACCACTCCATCCGAACACTCGAAATTACGGTTAAGCTGATATTGCTGACTAAGTAGAAATCATGTTGGTCACAAGGTAGACAAAGCCATACACACTAAAGTACAGTGTTTATGTGGGCAGGAGTGTCGTTTTGTGAAATCATGTCGAGCTTAAACGTAGAGACAAAAGGACATGCCAGTCAAAACATGTATGTCCAGTGATGTCGACCTTTCCTTTGACTCACTTTTCCTGTGTTTATTCATTCACTTCCCTCCCCTTTGTCTCTCATTTGCTCTCTTTGTGCTTTGATATTGCTAATTATTGTTCTCCAGCTCAAGACAGTAAAATAACTTATGTCAGAGCCAAATGTTTTAACATTTTCAACATTTATCAAATGCCATTATCCAAAGCAACTTACAATTAAAACCGAACACCATTTGTGAGCAATTATTGCTTTAGGACCTTGCTCAGTGTTAACTTAGTGGTAGTGGGACTTGAATCAACAACCTACTGAGATATGGCTTAGAGTCTTAACTGCTAAGCCATCACTGATATATAGGTCTTAAAACCAATGCCACTTACAAAATAAAGATTAATAAAACTTCATAATATTTAAATAATGAATGACTTATAGTGTACAGTAATCATTTGGACACCCCTCTGTGCCACCCAGACACTAATAGGTCACTATTACAACTACCAACTACAATTATCAAACTGATTGTGTGTTTTACTTCATCATGCTAATGCAAAATAAGAAATCATTGTGGCTTGATTCTGTCTTGTTTTTTTGTTTGTTGTTTGGTGCTCCACCTATTAAGCTGTAACCATGACTGTGAGCTCATTTTGGCTTCGCCTGCACTCTTCCTTCCATTGGCCTTATTTTTCTGCTTGGGCATGCCAGCCAGCAGCTGTCCATCCAGTGTGTGTACAGGTGCCGGTTGCTTCCCTAAGAACACTGAGACTCTCTTCATCTTTCAGAGACGCTCCCGCCCTGCATTTCCTATTCATACTCGTTCCCTCCACACGGCTGAAGCTGCACCAGCTCAGCCGGAATGTTAATCTTGTACTTGGATTGACAGTTTTTCACTTTTCATCTCGCTTCTGGATGAGTGTGGAAACCTTCAGGTGTATCCGGTTGTAACACAGGACACTCTTCCTCCCTCCTGGTGAAGCTGAATGGATGCCCTGTTCGAGCTTGTGCCAGCCTTACTTTAATCTGATGTAGCCGGAGCCGTGGAGCGAGTCGAGTCCACCCACACCGCAACCTCAGCTGCTATTTCGAGATGTGGCAGGCCCATTTTAAACAGACCTGCAGGCTTTCTTTGGCACAGAAAAAAACATCCTATAAAGTTGAACGTTTTGGCCCACACAAGTCAAGATTGATTCATTTTTATGACACTTCCTGTTTAACAAATCCAGATTATTATCACTGGAAATTATTGATTAAATAAATGTTTGTACAGTTGGCAAAAAAGTATTAATTGACTAATGTTATCAGAAGCATAGGATATGTATTATTTCCTAAACTCAGATTTAGCTCATTTTTATAAGTCTTACCCAAGCTTGGCATTATAACTTTTTATATTGCAGTGCTCTAATCTATAAACAAATGTTTTTTTTTAAATAACAAAGAAAGAAGCATAGGATATGTATTATTTCCTAAACTCAGATTTAGCTTTATTTTAGCAGAAGTCATGTAAACCCCAGATGATTATCATATTGGGTCCAAAGGACTCGCTGTGCCAAATGATCGAGTAGTATCAAGTATGACCCTACCAAGTATGACTCAATCCTGACCCTAACCCAGGGGTGACCCTAACCTAAACTTTTGCAAAGAGGGCCAGATTCTGGGGGACGATCATTCAGCCTGACATTATTTGAACCACTGACATGGAAATATTTCATGGAATATTTTAATTAATTTGCTCTCTAACTATCTCATAATTTATATTCTCATATTTCGAATCGTTTTTCTAAATCTATTGATTTTTCTGAGATACAGAAAATATCTGCGTACAGAGAACTACAGAATGCCGACACAACTTCAGTGGTCTATTTTATTACTGTACATAATCTTTAGTAAATCGAGGGTTAAGGGTCTATTAAGGGTCTTGCTCAGTGGCCCAACAATGGCAAGATGGTGATAGTTGTATATTTCATTGGGTTCAGATTGAGCTTCCTATGTGTTTCTCATGAATAAGTTTATTATGTTTACGTGTGTTCTTAGTCTATGACTATTAGCAGCAGCAGTATTACACACACAAGCACTTATTTTTGCATTTTGAACTCTTACAGTTTTGATTGGCAGTTGGTTATTCAACAGTAATTGAATAAACGTGTAATTAGTGTCTTTTCTTGCATTTTTATTACACAATACTTGCTCTGACTTTTTTAAATGCTGCACCTGATTGCAGAGGTGTGTCAAGCAAATCAACTCTTCTTAGCTGTAACTGAGGTGTCTAAGATGGTTGCACACTGATAATGTACCGTTCGGGTTTTTCTAGAGGGAACTTAATTTCATATATTTTGTTTTCGGGTTTTCAAGCTACTCATTATTGCATGAATGCCTGAAACCATCCTGTACATCATCATTACCAGGAGGACATAGTTTCTATTATTGAACTTCAACACTGATTGATCTGAAACCTGTACATGTCGCTAAACTTCAACAGACGCAGTAAATGCTGTCCTCCACTAGAGGGAGTCTCTTATTAAGGAACTGGTCTTGTGCCTGGAGTTGTTTTTAAAACATTTAGATTCCACACTTCAAATGATACACGTTTACTCTGAAATGGAAACTCTCGCCAAAAATGTCCACAGACGTTGGATCAAGAAACCACAGGAATTGGAATCGACTTCATATTGTGAGTCCTCAAGCGACTTATCAGTTGGCAACCTCTGTTTACACTATCTTCCGCTTGCCAAATGATCTCTTGTCTTGATGGTTTCCATCGTATCAGATAACTTTTGTAACTGGCCAATCACTGAATTAAATATACTGCACTGTATTTTCACTCAATCATCCCAGTCTGCTTTAGTTTTGTCAGTTTGTTTGGTACACCTTGTCATGGTTAAAAATTTATGTGTTTATGTGGGCCGTTTGATGACATCACTGCTAACTCAGACGCCAGGGTCACTTGAGGATGGTAAATAAGTACTTATATTTCGATCTGGAATGGAAACAATAGCAAAAGCCGAGGCTGTGTGTGTATGTTTGGAAGGGGGAGCATGACACCATATAGACTTCATTCATCATTGAGAGCACTTTTCTCATAGTTTCCCACCATCTTGGTGGTTTCCAAGTGCTTTTGAACACAATTGAATTCTTTTTTTTAAGCTTTTAAGTATACACACTTCTGACTGTGTATCTGTTTGTGTGCTTGTACTTTTTGTATTTTGAATTGGGAGTCCCCTTGGTACACTTTGTTTTGGCTAGCTACTCGGAAGGAAGGGGTACTCCAGACAGTAAATGACCTTGATTTGCAACCCAGACAGTGAAAGCTTAGCCATTGTTTACAGTACTGCTAATGCAAAACAAAATGTTGTAGTACAGAAGCTATAGCCAATGAAAGGAAAATGAAATTAAAGTTCTGTTTCCAAAAGTAGACAATAAACTGACTGTATTATCATGACTGGAACTTCCATTGTTTTGAAGTGTTTGTGGTTGAAAGCTGAGAAGTCATGAGACTTCTGAGTCTATAAAGCAATTCTTTAGTCACGCAATAAATCACAATAAACTAAATATTCAGGGTGTCCATCTTGTAGGTAGACGTTCTATCATTTGTTGAGTACAAAATGTATCGATTATTAAGGTTTAGGTTTGGCACACTACTTGTTGGCGTTTGATGTGCTGATACAAAACATCTTAGAGGTTCTAATTCAGATTAAGGTCTGCAGAACACACAGGCACCAGTGTGTCTGTGATAGAGAAACTGCTTAACTGCACCAGGAGGAACCCTGGGCCCACTCAACAGCATCAAGTTTGGAAATAGCTTCATTCCAGTATATCTATCTATCTTACTACTGTAAGGATGTCTTAGGCTGCCGCACGTAGGTTGCGAAGGTCACCACAGACGCTCGACTTTGTTTAATCCAGTTCTAGTGAATGTATTACATACATGCCTATGCTATTAGATAACCAAACATCCCCATCCCAAATTAATCTAATAATATGCTGTTTTTCTTTCACTGTGATCTTTGGGGATTTTTTACTTAACTTGTTGATGAATTACTATGATTGTTAATCATCGAGAGATGATTGTGGTGTGAATACGTTTTCGGCTCTCTGGAAAAATAAGAGACCAGTTCTGTGTAGTTTGCACATCAAAATGAGCATTATTGCTCTATTCTATGAATGAGAATACATCAAGACTTTTATTTTGGTCAAACACATACCCAGAAATAAAACTCTTTTACATCACTTTGAAGTGGTCTCATTTTCCCCAGAGTTTTATATATTATGCATGTATTATGTGTATTATGCTTTGTACTAAAGATTTAGATCTTGTTCTGTTGGTAAAAAGCACATTTTCATTTTCATCAGGAGCACGACACCAACACTCCAAAGACATCAACTTGTCCATTAGGACATAATAATGGACAAAATAAAAACAAACTAAATTATTTTTTTTTTCATTAGCGCTTTTTACAATAGACATTGTCTCAAAGCTAAAATACAAAATACAGGACGAAAAGATACAGAAGCCTCTGTTGAGAAAGCCAAGGGCGACTGTGGCAAGGAAAAACTCCATGAAAAGTACAGGAAGAAACCTTGAGAGGAACCAGACTGAACAGGGCCCATCGTTCTTGGGTAGTCCTTGTATGCAGCAATATTGGAACTGCTTGGTTGAAAAGGTTAATAACAACCTCAACATGTGCTTTATATTTGAACATAGCCGTTATTGAATTTGTGTTGCAAAAGACTTTAAAAGGACATTCGCCTAGCATTTTTGTTTAAATGATAAACCTAAATTTTTAATAATATTTTGAAATGTATTTCTAAACCTAAGCTGAAACTGTGTGTTTGTGTTATTTTCTAAAAGAAAAGAAGGATGATCTTTGAGCCTCACCCTCAACTGTCTATGAACTGAAGGCGTGTCTTTAGTTGCTTTATAATGAGTCGCAGTTCACTTATTAATCAGTGTCACATTATGAAAGAAGCCAGGCACTCATTTGGCAAATATCAGTTCAACCATGAGAAAATGCTGTAATACAAATGTATTTGTGTTTGGAGGTGAGTCAGCTGGGGATTGTTGAGACTAAAACAAAAATGTCCTCTGTTTGGACATGCTGTACTACAAGTATTTTTTTTCTGTTTGACATAATGTCTTGAAGTTTTATGTGTCATCTTTTAAGTATAGTGAGGTTATGATGCATGTAATTAAAACTTTGGGGGATGCACTATAGTAAACATAATACGAAAAGTAGGGCTTCTTGTTTATCATAGATGGAAGGAGCACAAGTTTGCTGATTTTATTTAACATCACAATTCAAATTATATTTGTACACAATTTTAGAACAGTGGATACTTGGTGGTAGTAGGGCTTCAACTAGTGACCTTTATGCTCGCTAGCTCAGTACCTTAAAAAGTACCACTTAGCCATCACTGGTTGTGTAGCACCACTCACTAACTTCACCACTAAGGGGATTCCAGTTTAAGTCTATTTGGTGCCTTTGGCACTGCAACATTCAATCCCGCAGGAAATGTTGTAAGACTAAGAAGTCTCTCTAAGAATGCATGCCAGTGTAAATAAGTGATGTGTCACGGGAGGCATGCACTAGCGTAATTGGGACAACTGAGTGTGGGGGGAAAAGACAAAAAAAGAGAACAGCATAGATCCTATTCACATGGTCATGTGTTTTATTTGATTTTATTTGGAACTCCAGTCATGTAATCAGGGTTGGCTTGACTTGTCAGTAAATGTCTGTTTGACACACATCATGTAAATGAATGAATCAAGTGAAACTCTATATATAAAAAAATACAAACCTCGATTTCAGAAATGTAGGAAAGTTATATGATGCTCGGATTGCATAAAAATGAGATGAAAGAAAAGATTTAGCAGCAATACCTTCTTGAGGTGTATTTAGCCTCTGCATTCAGTTACCGTGTTTGTTAGCTAAATGTGGTAATTATTTGGTTCCTGTTGGCAAGTGAAATGTTTCTCCATTTTTGCTACGAAACTTAAACCAGCTGTAGCCTTGTCAGTAGGGTACAGGACTAATAATCCAAAGAACACAGGTTCACACTTTACAACTGTTGCTGCTTGATTCCTGGCTCCTTGAGCAAGGCCCTAACCCTCCAATTGCTCAGACTGTACCATGTAATGTAATGTCTCTTTGGGTAAAAGCGTCGGATAAATGCTAAAAATGTTAATGTTGTCCATGAGTCTCTACTACACAGACTAAGATTGCCTCAGATTTACTAAATATTTTTACAATATTATGAGCAATACTTAGTTACAGGCTGTTGCTATTTTGAATCTTGCATTTTTAGTGTTTGACAATTCTTTTGCAAACATATTAATTATTACCCATTGTTACTTATGGAGTTATGAGAGGTAGGATTCCCATCAATACCAAATTAAAGGATAATCACAATCACTATTCCCTCTATTGGCACACTTTTGGAGTCGGTCAGTGTAAAAATTGTAAATTATTTCAGCACTAACAATGTGCGATTACTTAACTTTTATGCCATTTCAAATACACTTTACAAATATTGCAATATTTTTTTCATCGTGTAAATCGATGTCATGTGTGCAATTATCCGTAATTGCAATAGTAGTGGTGCTGGCATGAGCAATTAATACATCTATAGGCAGCACTGTGGCATAGCTGGTTATGACATAAAGCAACATCCTAGGGACCTTGTATTCACTGTGAGAAGTTTCCTATCACATAACGTTTGCTCATAGAATTTCACTTCTGCTTCCGAAAAGCTGCCAGATGCTCGATTTAGTTGATAGAAATTTCACAATATGGCAGATGTATGAGTTGTACAGTATCATATATATATATATATATATGTATGTATATATGTATGTCACCGTATTGGCCCGAGTAAAAGCCGCACCCGAACTAAGCTGCACCCTTAATTTTGAGAGGGATTCAGAAAAAATATATAAAAATTGAGAGAATATAACTTTTTCTAGTACCTATTCTCTTTGGGCTGGTGTGGTGGATACTGGGCTCAAAGCCAGTCCGTTGTGTATTTGGTGGCAGTAGATCCAATCCAACATGTTTAAAATTAATTAAAAGACATTGTTAAAATTTGGTTTGGATTTTGGAAAATCCTTCAGTGAATTCTAGTCCTTATAAATCTTGGATTGAGTTGAAGCCTGTGTTGACGTCAATGTGTGCATTGCATTATTAGTAATGACTCATTGATGTTTACATGTATAAACTATTTATCACTAAATACCACCTGATAATTTCATCTACCTGGTTTGTGAGTTTACAGCAGCAATCTTCTATGGAACAGTAAATGCACACAGCTTACAGTTTCATCGAAATTAGTTATTTGAAAATGAATAATAAAAGATTGATATTAAAAATAAAATATTAAAATCTTACATATATAATGTATTCATTGATCAATGTTAAACAATCTGTCTGCCTTTGTCTATTTTAGACGCTTCCTACGGTTACAAAAAAGGGTGGGACTGAATTTGCATTGTGTTTTTAAAACTTTTTTGTTTTTATTAGTTTTCTTTCTTCTTTTCTCTGTCACAGCTGTCATCCCTCTGACAGACTCCGAGC
This sequence comes from Hoplisoma paleatum, assembly GCA_028565875.1. Classification (NCBI taxonomy): domain Eukaryota; kingdom Metazoa; phylum Chordata; class Actinopteri; order Siluriformes; family Callichthyidae; genus Hoplisoma; species Hoplisoma paleatum. Next base: position 1,637,692 of record JAOTRQ010000006.1, on the reverse strand, counting down.
ACAAGCTATTAGCTCTTCACTTTGCGGTGGACCCAGGCAGAGATTGGGAGTGGGGGAGGGACGACAATGACAACACCAAACTGGCTAAGTAAGTTTCTTCCATCCCCTTTTCTCTTTGGCCCACTTAGTCCACCAATGCTTAGATTGAGGAAACTCCTCCGACTCTTGCTGTGGGAACCCCCTGCTCAGGGATTTAGCTGGACTTAATCTGGGCGTCAGCATTTTAGTAGAAAAAGCAGAGGACGACACACCACATTTAAGGACATGTAGCTTTATATCATCTAAAAGGCAGTCAGATGGAATAGAGGATTAGAAGTGTACAGAATTTTTTCAAGATTTTTTTAAGTTTGCTTTTAGGCCTGTGTTTTTACTATAATAATAATAATAATAATAATAATAATAATAATACGTCTTTTTGAAGATGTGCGTTTTGATTATTATAATTATTTTCTTCTGATTTAAATCAATCGACTCTCCAGACCAATTGTTTCCTCTCCACTATAACTGACCTCGCTGTGATTGAGGCAAAAATACTCTCCATCCCCTCAAACATGCAAATAGCAGCCGTATACATCTTTTAACCTGCACTTTGACATGCAAGTTAGCTGTGTACCTAATAGCACCCTGGTCAGAGCTCCCTTGTTCTCTGCTTTATGCTTTTAAATCCCGCCCCTATGTGAACAACAGGCCAATCATTGTTCGTGTGTCCGTTCAGTCGCCTGGCAGAGCTGAGTATGATGTGCTGTAAAATCATAGCTCTGGTTTTTACCACTGTGGCACAAGTTAGGATCTTAACTGTGCAACAGACCTGGCCAGGCATCCAACAAGGACAACTGGCCTGTTTAGAATTGATATGATTATAGGGAACTGGACATAGAACAATAGAATATAGGAAAAGTTGTTAAACAGGTTTACACATTCCATCTCACAACAGTTTTACTGATTTACTTCATTGTATGTTGTAAATAATTAGAATTTGATTTAATGTCCATATGCTGTGGTTGTTTTTGCTTTTTTGTGTTCCTTTTGTGTTTTTGTGGAGTACAAAGAGCTTGGCGTCTGTTCTCTGACTGTACTCCGAGGGGCTGGCCACAACATGTTTGAACTGTTATTCTGGCCATCTGATTTATCTTGTTTTAAGAAAACACTGCAGTGTTTCTTCTTTGAAATGATGTCTGGTTTTCTCTTTGCATTATGGAGTTTCAGATTGCAATTCTTGATGCAATGACAGACTGAGTAAAGTGATAATGGTTTTCTAAAGTACTCACAAGCCCAAGTGGCTATTTTTAGCACACTAGCTTGATGTTTTTTTATGCAGTGCTCAAAGTTCACGCATATTCACCTGCGATTTCCCTGCACTCAAATGGTGCAGGAATCTAAAGCTCGAGCACACCAGTGTGGATTGTTTGATCTCGATGGTTAATTTCACCTGGTGTGTTTACGGAAGGAAAGTGCGCTGGGGTTCTCTTCTTGCTGTTGCAATGATATGCGCTATCCAAGACTGGTTTGGGCGACTATGCGTATGGGGGATGTCACATAGAGCCATATCGGAGCGCCACACTAAGCTTTATGCCTGGGAACCCTGCTGATGGCTGGTGATAAGTTGTAGTTGGATTTGTGTTGGACTTTGACTGGCGAGATAAAACAGAAACAGGAATGTTATGTACGGGCTAAGCCCTGTTTTTGCAATATATTGCAACTGATTGACAATTTGTCCATAAAGTGCGGTTGATTTTATTTCATAGAGTGGAGAGCTGTGAGTTACCAAACTTCACTGCCTGCACAGAATTAACATGTGATGGTCAACCACATATGATAAATGACGATGCTTCTATTTCAACTTGGCCAGACAAACCATTAAAATTATTTTTAGAATATCGAAAACTCTTTTCACTGCTATTGTACACACAGCAGATTAAATCTTCTGCGTTTAACTCGATGGGCCGCCTTAGCCACAGTCCAAAGGAACAGCTAGGGGATAGGGGCATTGCTCAAGGGCTTCTGATCACAAGCCCAGTTCTCTTATCACCAGGCCATGACTGCTCCATTAATTGTCAGTTAAATAACAATTCAATAGAGTGAATAAACCACAGATTATTCCTTTCATTTTATCTTCAACAACTAGGTACAATTATTTTACCGGTTTAAATGAGGCATTAATTTATCTTGATATATTTAAGGATACTTTTAATTTAATATGTACATGTCTTTATGAACATTGTACTGCAATAATTAAGCCATAAGAGTTAATAATGACCTTTTTCCTCACATTAGTCTGATCCTGTCATTGGAGGCCAAGCTAAACCTCCTGCACAGCTATATGAATGTAACATGGATTCGAATACCATCAGAGACGAGGGTGAGTACGATTTTTTACAAATGTGTCTTGCTACTTTTTTATTATTAATGCACTAATATATTATATTATGTTCGATGGTGTGTTTTTCAGGCGCCTCTTGCTCAACCCGAGTCGCCCACTGCCTCGGCAGGGGAAGACGTCCAGTCGCTTGCTGAATCTATGGAGTCGGACCGTGAATCGGTCTGCAGTAATTCTAACCTTAACAATGGAAAGCCCAGTAAAGAAAAGGACAAAGACAAACAGCGGAAAGAAAAAGACAAAGCTCGGACAGACTCAGTAGCCAACAAGCTGGGAAGCTTTAGCAAAACATTCGGCATCAAGCTTAAAAGGAACATGGGAGGTCTGGGTGGTCTCGTCCATGGCAAAATGAGCAAAACACCAAACGGACGTGTCTTGGACAGCAGTGAACCGAAATCCAAGAAAAAAGACTCCAAAATACGCAAAGCAAGTAAAGAGGAGTCTGGCCAATCAACAAGCACATCATCTTCAGAGAAAGCTACCAGTCCATCTCCTACTGACAGAGCTTTAAGCAACTCCTCTGGAGAAAGACAACCCAGCTCATGCAAAATCCAAGATGAACGGACATTAGACAACTGGAAATACAGTACAGATGTTAAGCTTAGTTTGAACATACTGCGCGCAGCCATGCAAGGTGAGCGCAAGTTTATCTTTGCGGGCCTCTTGCTCACCAGTCATCGGCATCAGTTTCACGAAGAGATGATCAGCTACTACCTAAGCAGTGCACAGGAACGCTTCAGCACAGAGCAGGAACAGAAAAGGAAAGCAGAGGCTGAGAAGAAACCCCAGATCAATGGTTCCTTGAAGAAGCCAGAGCAAGAGAGCGCGTTCCAAAGAGAGCGCTCGGATAGCTCTCCTGCTGAGAGTTGCTCGCCTGTTTTGCCTCCCAGCCATATCCATGCACTAAAGAACCCGGGAAGGAACAGTCCTACGTTCACTGCATCTCCTGTTCCTATACCAAACTCCAACCTGGCTTCAGTCCAGCGCTCGTCCATGTCTCCTGTGCCCTTCTCCTCTCCCAGTAACGGTGCTAAGAGACAAGAACCCATCCCGGTGTCAGCCCATTATAGCCATACGCCACCCGTCCAGAGACACAGTGTCATCCATCTACGTGACGGCAGCATGCAGTCTTCCAGTTACCAAGACGAGCCCTTCAAACCACCGGTGGGATCGCTGAAGACTTGTGCTACATATCCACAGCAGAACCGCTCACTGTCATCTCAGAGCTATAGTCCAGCACGCATGTCTGGGATCCGAGTCATCAATGCAGGTGATTCTTTGTCGTACAACATGCCCGGCGAACACAAGTCCCATACCTATACCAATGGCTTCAATGCTGCCCACATCAGAGACAGTCTTGAGTTTGCAGATGCAGAACTCACACAGCATGCCTGGCTTGGCCACGAGAAATCCAAGATCCGCAGTGGAAACTGTCCGTTGTACTTTTTTCAGCAGAAACGTTGCAAGAGGGAGAACTGCTCTTTCTATGGTCGACCCGAAACTGAAAACTATTGCTCATACTGCTACAAAGAGGAGCTAAAACGCAGGGAAAGGGAGGGCAAAGGACACCGGCCTGGATAGCCCCACCCATCCCAGTGCTGTTAGCACTGGTGTGTGTGCAAATCTGGTGGTTTCACTGTTGTCTCTCATTATGGCCATTTCTGTTCTATGCGAGTTCTAGGAAAATATTGGCATAACAGTTTTCTAATCGGTTTAGGAATGAGCTCATTGTATTCTCGTTGCTGTTCATTCAATAGCACGACAAGAGCCGCAGTTTACAGCTTTTGCCAGAGTTTGTGGTGTTGTTTCCTTTGTGAGATAGTTTTTTTGTCCACATTGAAATTCTTTTACTTGTTCTAGAGTAAAAGCTGATGTCTGTGCATTTTGCTCAGTCTGTAATATAAAAGTTTCTTGTTTTAGCCTAAAGAAATGTAAAAGCATATGTCAATCTCATCTGAGCTCCCCAAAACCTAAAGGGTAACTCATCTGAATGCAATACTTCATAGCGCAACATAGCTTCTCGAATTCTCAGAATCCAATATCACCTTTACTCTGTGCATTGCAAATAACAAAACTGGAGGGACAACCATCATTAAGTATGGAATATTTAAAAAAGCAATAAGTTTGGCATTGACCAACCCTCCCCCTTTTATCTATGCATTCATTATGTCAGCCATAATGTGTTGTCTTTGTGCAATTATTTAGTAATTTTATCTGTTGGCTATGAAAAATATTGTGCTTGAGAAGTTTTATTTATGACCCATTGAAGTGTGCCTCCTGATATATGGGATAAAGGCCATATCTGTTAAATTCTGCATTTCATCAGTCAGTCTGATGCATCGCTGTGTTTTGCAATACGATGCATTTATGAGCTATACATATAGCTTACGTAAAGTAAAACTACTTATTAAAAAATTCATGGCGCAACAATATAATGGGAAACAAACCTTTGTACAATTCATGGCAAATTTATTAAGAACACATGTAGAGATGCTTAGTCATGTAATTATACGTTAAACATCAGGTTTAAGTGAACAGGCTAGTTTTAAGTGTGGCCGAAACTGTTGATCTCAAGTTAAATAATGCTTGGAGGGCTTTCAACCAACATTCGGGATCTTTTACAGTAGAGGCACAATGCCATTTTCTTTTTAACATGCAGCTGGCAGGCTCAGAATCGAACATTAATCCATAGACCTATTTTACTTTTTATTTTTTTTGTACAGGTTAAAATGGTGTTGATTATGTATTGTTTGTGGGGAATGGGCATACATTGTCCTCTACCTCAATACCAGCTGAGCATTAAGTTATACTGAATCTTATACATATGTTGACACTGGGAATTCCTTTATAGTCACATTTTAACTCATAATTTATACATCTAGGTGGGTAATTGTATATTGTTATCAAGCAAATGTCAGCTCAAACACTTTCTTTTAACATGTAATTAACATTGCCAGACTTTAATCCAATATAGTGCCTCAGAAATGTAGTTAAAAGGTGGTTTACAGAGTAATATACAACAATTACACTGACCTGTCATCAAATGGATTATTTCCAACAGAGAGAATAGTAAGTCCCTCATGTTATCAGTATGGTGTTCCTAATAAAGTAGCCTAAGCATGCACACTGAACAAAATAACAAAATATAATCAGACTTAATTATAAATCCAATGTTTGCCATTATCTTTTGCACATTGGTGCTGTTTATGTAATGTCTGTCTCACACAATACTGTATATTCTTTAGTCCATAACTCATAGGCAATTACTTATCTTTCTGTATTTGCTCTAAGAAACATATTTCCTCTTTTGAATTGTTATTATTTATTATTATTTATTGTGTTGGTTGATAAAAAATACTAAAATATAGCTGAATCTCTTTTTAGTAGCTCATATTCAGAGTTGAGTAAGGAGTGCACACAAATGAGGAAATATTACAATTGCACAAAAGAATTGTGAGTTGTGGAGCCGCCACTAACGCTGAGAGTTAAAGAGCTCTGATATTTGTAGTGAATCTGAACCTAATGAGGTGGTCCTAATGGCAGGTGGGCAGGATACTGCTTCACTGCTCTACATGCCAGATTGGTTGTTACATTAAACCAAATATATGATATGTACTGGTCCATTAGCATATAGTCCCAGTAAAAAAATAATTCATTTAAAATAGAATTTTCCCACTTCAGTCTTTTGGTGCTGTTAGGAAAATATGAAATGGGGACTGGAAATGTAGCATTTTTACCCAGGTTGCCTGTATTTGTTGTGAATAGGTAACGTTTGATAACCTTGGAGGTGTAAGCTGTGTTCAGTGAAGTTAATTCAATGGTACAGCCGGCCAGTAAACCCAAAATAATACAGTGGAATACGTTTGCAACAAATTAAATGAGTTAATAAATGAATTACCCGACTCTGAATATGTCCGTATCTTTAAACGTGTTCATTACAACACCATGTTAAGCATATCCTATGATTTAGATATAAATGAATAAATCCACTACAGCTGAAATATTTTAGCTTTTTTTAATATTAAATTTTTAACAAAACAAAAGCTGTTATTTTGTCATAATTGAAAATTGGCTTGTATGTGTCTTGTATATAAAGCTCAGTTCATGCTGTGTTCTAGAAAAACTTTTTTTAGGCTTTGTGCTACGGGGCTGAAACAGTGTGTAAGACAAATCCCACTCAGTTGTTAGAATGGAAATTGGATTACAAATATTTAAGGGGACAGTTGCAAATACACTATAGACAAATTAACAGAAATACCCCCTCCAGACTTGCAGTCAGCAACAAACCAGTTCTTGAATAAAGAACAGAAGGACAACAATCAGTACCAGTGGACTCGATTATGAATAATTGGAAGTCCTACCCTAGCAAATGGTGCCTCCTACACAAAAAGTGGGATCCACTTTTTAAATAAGATGTTACACCATCACTGAGGCAAAACATTTCCCAGTGAGGCGTCATCATTAGGCCCAAAAAACATAAAGACCAACGTAAAGATCCCAGAAACCTAAAGAATGTTGACGTCTTAGTAAAGAATAAAATGACTGGACTGGTTTTACCTACCAAAATAGCGAGGTGAATCCAACAAAGACCCAAAAGCCACAAAACTGGGCTCAAAACATTTTGGTCTGTGTAGGATTCTTTTTTCTAAGACTCACGCTTTCTATTGCAAGGTTGGTCAGTACATGAACCCAGCAGGGCTTTAATCAAGACGGGCTGCTTGCTTTCCATCTGGGGTGAGTTCTCACCATGCAAGCAGCCTTTTCCTTTTGTTTACCTGCATTTTTTCCATAGCTTGCAATAAACAAGTACTCTATCAATGGGTATTTGTCCTTCTCTTTCCTACCACTACTTGGAATCTGTTGCTGCAAGGCACCTGGTGGGCACTTGTCCCTGCCATCCCTTTCCATCAAATATGTGTTTGTTTTGCGTGCATTTTTTTTCTTTTTAAGTTGATTTTTTTATTTGAAATGGAAACTTCAGCAGGCATTCATGAGGAAGTTGACTGTGTAAAATAGTGGCTGCTGTTCCGAAGCTGTTTCATGTTTGGAGGAGTCCCTCTGTATAATCTATGTTAGCTTTACAGATAAGGTTTGGCGATTTCTCTGAGATTGTAATGCCACAGTGCTGTTTCCCGTCATGTTTGCTCCTGACTAGGGATTCAAAATTCGACATTTTCCAGTTTTCTTTTTAATTTGTCTTTTATCTGTAACTTGTTTTCTAATAATTTTTTCTTCTTTTTTCATTGTTGGCATCTTAGCCACAGTGTTGTACAATCTTCAGTAAAAATCCTAGTTCCATTCTTTCTCTACAACAGCTATGCACGTTTCAGCCCTGTTACACTTTGATTCATGTCCGATTTTATATATCATGACTTTCCTGTCCAGACAACATCATTATTACAAAGTTGTGGTATCACAGACGAAGTAAAAAATCTCTTTGTTAATGTACTAGTCTCCTTTAGTAGAGTGATAAATGTGAGAGCACTCTTGTGTGCTTTTCAGTGTGCTGTAATTCTAATAACCCACATGGTATCACACTGAGAGTCTGTCTCTCCTGGCTTAGATGTATTCTGTTCTTGTGTTCTTGTTCCAATGGTTCTTCTGCGTTACCTAATGTATTTTCTTCCTCTCTGTGTTGACACCCCTCTCAACATTCTGTATTACAGATTCATGGACTCAATGATGTCTTATCATTGTTTTGTTTTGTTTTTTTCATTTGACAGTTTTACACTAAATTGTTAATTCAAATGATTTTCATTACAAATTTTAATTATAAATTTGCAATTAATTTAAGTACTGATGTAAATAGTAGAAGAAAAAAAGAACGAAATAAGATTAGTTTGTTGTTAACATCTGTGTGGACTATTTTCTTTACTGTGTGTAAACAGTGAGTCAGTATGGTTGAGTGAGTGAATACACAATGACAATGAACATGTTTATATGTATCGAATGCAGACAATGTTCTGTAATTTCAGTAATGGCTACCAGTCAGTACAAGATCCCAGACTAGTGCCATCCTTATGCTTGTGTTCACATAATTCATTTAACGGTTAAAAAATAGACTCTTTTACACTCTCATTATTTATTATAGATTAACTTACAACCTTGAACAGGCTTAGCGCAATTGAGGGTAAACAGTAGTGCTCCAGGGTCTAACAGCAGCAACCTCACAGTGGTTCAGCTACTAGTTCAGTATATTAACCACTAGGCTACTTGCCCATATGGCTGGCTACGTAGACCTTTATACAAGGTAATATAATATAAGTCTGTGTACACAATTACTGAGACATTTAACATTTTTGAGAGAATGCCTGAACCATTTACCACTGTGCCTTTCACAAAACTTCAATATATTTTCCTTTTCTGAAGGTCAGTTTTCTAAAAAGCACCGTTTCTAAAAAAGCTAATTTGAAGAGCATGTTGTGGCTGGGCTGTAATTACAGGTACCAATTAACAATGTTTATTACCTAATAAAGGGCAGATGTTATTTTGCTATGCTAACATAGTCAGTCCAGAAACTAGAAATCGGTGTGGTTTTTTCGAAACACTACATGACCTTGACATTTCTGCACAAAATCCCACAGTTTAATACAAAAGATTGGCAGTTCAAGAGATATAAGGCCTGTAGCAGCTGTCTTCCAGGTCACCTGTTTCACAACTGCCCTGTGGCTGAGCAGCTGACAGTGAACACAATTCATCCAGTCACGCAGTGTTCATCCTTCATTCCACATGTTCATATGAAAACACGATAGGTCTGTATTTACAAGCCAAAACTAGTCCGTTTCAAATGTAAATGATGAATGAAGACAATGAAGTGTCTATTATATTGAACATTTTGTATGGCAAAATCTGTGTACTGCCCTGGTTTCTAGTTGGTGGAAGGGCTGCAGAAGAATTACTCTTGAAAATGTATGTAATAATACTAAGATAGTATTTAGTACATTCATAACTAATGAGAGGTGTTTGTGAATGCGGGTGTTAATTGACTTAAAAAAAGAGTTCTGGGGATTCAATCCTCAAACACGTATCTGCCCCGATAACATGCAGAAGGTAGACTGTCAGTTAAATTGATCTTGGGAGTGGGTAATTTGTGTTATGGATTGTTGCCTTAAGTAGGTTCTATTGGCAAATCTACCTTACATCACAAATGAACTGATTAGTTACAATGGTAAGATTGTAACAAGATACTAAAAATCTTTTTGAAAATGTAAAATTTGATAACAGTGTAACTGTAGTGTTTTAACATTTATGTTCTGTTGCACATGTTCTTATATAACTTGCAACCACAAACACCTTAATTTGGGGCACTAAATTTGGGGCACAGTGAAACAGCTGGCGGAGTGGATAATTCACAACAAGTATTCCAAAGCCCAGGGGTTGTGTCCAGGCTCAACTCATTTACAACTGATTTAAGTAGACACATTTCTGCTTTGAATTCACAAACATGATTTCCATAAGAGCAGAGTAAATTCATGTGCTAATGGTTCAACTATTGAGTGGCTCCTTTGTCTAGTTGTGTAATGTCTGATGGAGCCATAGGGAGTTTTTTTAAAGCTTTAAACAGCCAAAAATGCTCACATAATAATGACAAAGGTGATTTAAATAATGGAAGCTATATTATTATTATTTTTTAATGATAGAAATCAAGATTGCTCGGTTCTACTCTGGTACCCACTTTACCTCTTAAATGCTCATGGCGTGTCATTATTGTGAGAATCTCACAGAGTTTAGACTTCTTAATGGTATTCTAATTCACTCAACTTGTTGAAACCAGTTTTTAAAGTTGCATGAGATAAAAAAAAATCGGCTTTGAATACACATTGTTAATTTGCTGACTTGGCTACCTGGACGTAAAAAGAGGCAGCTTAACAGTTCAGGTCTGGGTGTATCTATGAAGAAAATAACAAGGAAAGCATCATGTGCATCCACTCTTTTTTTTTTTTTTTTTTTTATTATTTATAGTAGATAGTGACATAGCTCATACACAGACTTAGACTGACACTAAGAGCCAGGTTGAGATCTCTGTCTCCACATGCATGGGAGTAATGCTTTCAGAAGAGCGCTTATCAAAAACACTCATTATCATCTTTGCTTTCATGTCAATTGCAGATGCACATTCGTCTCTGTTCTCGCTTAGAAGAGGAATTCAAATATGCCTTAATTAATATTGATGAAATGGTGATGCCATCTCTTTGAGCATACAAAACTGTACTCTCCATCTCTTTCTTGTGCTTTCAGCATGTGCAGCCTAGGCGGCACTGCGAGTGCCAGTGCCAGCCGGTGTCGCCCCCACAGAGCGTGCATGAGAGAGAGAAAGACAGAGAGAGAGAGGGAGGGAGAGAGAAGTATAGAGAGAAAGAGGTCACGCTACAGTAACACCCACTCTGAGACGCCACCCACACACAGTGTGAACTCTGAGTGTCTGGGCAATGCCAGCCTCCCACCGCCCACTTACTTTTTATCTCTATAGTTCATTCACATACACACACACATTCACTTCATTTTGCTTATTTGCTGTAAATTCAAAAGTATTGACAACGACATCTCAAACCACAGAAATACTCTTGATAGTCCCATCAAATGTTCATGTTTAATTGTTACTCATCTTGTGAAAATGAAAGCAATTTCTTATCTAACAACCTGTGACAAACAGAGAATAAAAGAATAAAGGCTGAATGATCTTCCTTATCTGAACCTGCACACGTGCACACAGGCACACACTCTTCTCCACCCACTTTAGTCGTGCTCAGTAGAGGAACATGGTGTTCTTTGAGTTTGTATAGCTGTTCTCTCACAGTCCCTTCTGCTGCTTTTGTGTACTTGTTCCCTGCAGGAAAAAGTTCACACTTAGGATTCTGATACAATATCCCGTCTGCACTTTTAATTATAATTTTAAAACAACCAGCAAGGACGATTGTGTGATGGAATGTTAAACAATGAACTATAAACTGTCCACTTTGACATACTACACCACAGCATACAATACAATACCATGACATACTACGCATATACTAATAATAATTTTTTTACTACACAATACCATATAATACCCTGTCGTGTTACACAATGCCATACATTAGCCTGTCATATTACACAATAACATACAATACACTGTCATATTACACAATACCATCCAATACCCCATCATATTACACAATGTTGAACAATACCCCATCATACTACACAATATAATAAAATATCCTGTCATATTACACAATGCCATACATTATCCTGTCAATCATATTACACAATACCATACATTACCCTGTCATACTACACACTACGATATAATACCCTGTCATATTTTATCATACCATGCAATACCATATCAATCTACACCACACCATACAACAACCTGTCATACTACACAATACCATATCACACTACACCATACTATACAACACCATATCATACTAAACCATACTATACAAATAATGCCCTGTCATATTACACACTATAATATAATACCCTGTCATACCATGCAATATCTCTGCATACTACTGTATACCACATCATACAATACCATGTCATACTACACCATACTATGCAAGACGTAATCATACTATACCATACTATGCAATACCTTATAATTCCAAACAATATAGCACGATAGCCTGTCATACTACACCATAATTTAGAATACATAGTTAAACTAAACCACATAATACAATACCCTGTCATACTACACAATATCATACAATAAACGGTCATACTACACCACACCCCATACAATACCACTATTATTCCATACAAAATTATACCATATCATGCCACAGCTGATCATACAATACCCTGCTATACTATTATGTATCATACTCTACATTATACTACATCAGACAAGACCACCTCATACAATGCCCTATCATACTGCTCTGTACCATACAAATATTCATCACATCATACAATAACCTATCATACTACGGTCATACTACATCACACTATACAATATTCAGCCATGCTCTGTACCAGACAAAATACTATCCTACAACATGATACCATACAATAAACTAATAGCTGAATATTTACCTTAAAATACCTGCCTTCAAAGTAGCCTTAGCTAATATATGTTTAGTTAACCTTGTTTATGAACCTAAATATTGTATATGTGCATTATCCTGATCTTTATCCATAGATAAGTAGTTCAATAGATATGTATTTATGAAACATTAAAAATCAAATCAAGATTAAAACTTATTCCTATTCTTGGGACTATATTAATTACGCTGTATAATGATTTATTAATGCATCGTTTGCATTATTACTGGCTCCAAAGTATTTGAGTGAACATAGTGACTTCTTGCATTTAAAGTTTGTGTTGACAAATGATACATTTGCAATTTAAGTAAATTCGAGTTTTTGTTTGTTTATAATTGTTGGCTCCAGGATGGAAGACTATGTTTTTTTCTATGAGGAGGGATTGAGAAACCTGAGTAGTCCTGAGTACCCATTAGAATAACAGTGTTCGATGAGGTCAAACAGTAAAAGAAACAATATGTCGTCTGAGCTAGTTTTGCTTACCACATACAGATCCTACTTTGTATTTAGTCTTGAGGGTGGGGAATATATTAAATATAATAGCACCAGCACATAAACACAAATAAGAAGGCACACACACCTACACACACTCATGGCATAGCTATAGCATGGACAGACAAGGAGGAGGGCAGTCTGAGTAGGGAACTCAGCCTTCAGCCATCTCTCTGAATATGTTTAACGATCATCATTCTTCCTGTTCAGATCCAATCTGATAGAGAAAATGAATCAACCAGTATATGGACTGTAAATAACATAAAAAGAGTGTTTATCAATTTTGGATTTGTTATTTCTTATACACAGATAGACATATCATTGGGAAATGTAAAGCAGACCTGTCGGGTTTATACCCCCACAAGCTATTTAAATCTTGTGTATACACTGATACATTGTCCCATTATGAAAACTTTCCTAATTGTGTATTCTGAGACCCTTCAGTCCGATCAGCATTAACTTCTTCAGCAATCCTAGCTGAAACTGAAGTTTGTCTGTTAGACAACCCTCAGAGAATTCACTCCACACTTGAATCAATGTATGGGCCACTTTTTTATAGGTAATTATATTTTGCCTACCAGGAACACTACAAGAGCTGCAGTTTTATAGATCCTCTGACCCGGTCGTATAGGGGCAACTGTGCTTGCCCCTACTGGTGGTTTTAGTAGTACTGGTGGTTCAATTCTGAGAGCCAATAGGTCACGACTAAAGTGCTCTTAAGCACTTTAGATCGAACTGATCCCCAAGTGCTGTGGCAAGGGCTGCTCACCTTGCTATGTGTGCCCACTGCTGTGCTGTGTGTTTAACACATTGAACAAATTGCTTTTTTTAACAATTTGCTTTTTATTTGTCATTACACATATACAGATGTACTGTACAACAAAATGTTTCTCTTCGCATATACCAACTTGTCTGGAACAGACGGCACCCCTGGAGCAGTCAGGGTTTTGGGTCTTGCTCAATGACCCAGTGGCTGGGTAGCAGAGCCTGGATTTGAACCCCCAACCTTTGGGTCCCACATCTCTACCCACTAGGCTATGTCTTTTTAAATGTTTAGATGGATTGGGGTAAACGCAGAGGAACAATTCAAAAATTCTAAAATCACAATTTGGATACAAATATTTACACTTGCCATTGTTCCTGTTTGTGACTTTGAGGATGTCCACTTGAAGCCTATTATATACATAATCAGTGTTATTCACTTCACCGGTGTCAGTTGTCATTGTATTATGTCTGGTGAATGTATAACCTCAGCTTTTAGAACTTTTTATTTTAGTTTAGCCTGTGCAGAAAGCCATTAAAACATTAAAAACCAACGTTTAAACCAAAATTGTTGTATTATCTTGTCAGTGATCTCTCTGTTCAGGTTTTTCAGCCATTTTCAGTTCTGCTCCGTCTTACTAAGAAAGCAAAGCAGCATCAGTTACAGTAAATATTTGCATTGCTGCAGTCTGAAGAACAAGGTGTACTTCCTGCACACACGCAACCTCAGCCACACGCTCTTTCACACAAAGCACACCACCAAAAGCATTTGTTTATTCTTCATTTTCATTGGTGCCCTGGATCACATCAATGGAACTATTCGCTAATAGTTTAGGTGGTTTACTTTAGATCGAGACAAAAAGAGGTTTATCTTTCAGACAATCCAATACCAGTGAAAATTTGTTTATATCACTATTCTATGTAACATTTTAATATTTGCACATTCAGTGAGTGATGTGAAGAAGTATTTTATGACTTGTATTTTTATGTTGTCACATTGCAATGTTTGAGATCTTTTAGATGTTTTGGGGACTATTATTTAGCTTGGGACATAATCCATGTTTTATATGATCACTCATTTTATTAAATATATGGTATATATTTTAAACCTTTATAAATCATGTGATAGTAACTACTATGCAATTACTACATAATTATAAGTTCTGCCTTGACAGTAACTACTGAAATCAAATGATTGTCTTTCTTGAATCATTTCAGGCAGTCAGAGCTGGATTCGCTTGTGTAATTCAGATCAATACTACAACATAACCCAATATTGCTTGAGCTTTATGCTTTAAATGGATATATTTATATTCAGATGAGTCAGATTTATTCCAGGTGTAATGAGACATGCCTTTCAAAAATACCATACCAACTCTTTCAGATGTGTTTACTATCTATAAGAATGGTATGTTATTATTGGTCATTAATGTTTTTTACTAAAGAACTCTTTCATGATTGTGTACATTGTCAAAAGGTGAGGAAAGTAAATCTTGGTTCTTTTGTGATCTGGATGAGCTTTTAATTCACTCATGGTGAAATATTGGTACGTCATCCACTCCTGGGAACTTACACGAAGGTCCAGGGTTTCTTCACTTGTGCTGTGGCTGTAGTTGTAGAGTTGTTGAGCATTTGAAATGATTTTTACCTGGACTTACTTTTGGATTGCTGTTTAAATATCATTGTGATATTATATTATATAACACTGGTGTTTCGTATATAACAAAGCAGCTTTTCGACATCTTCTAGCCTAGTTTACACTGCCAGAGTGTTTACTTATGCATTGCTTAGGCAGATAAATTAAATTCAGCATCCTAATGAATCAATTGGTTGTACAGTCTGGTAAGGTTTAATATATTCTTTCCCTCAAATAAATTAAATGATCATGATCATTCATATAAGAAAAAATATATATTGACACAATTTGGTGACTTAAAAGCTATAAGTGTGGAAAGTGTAAATTATCAATTGGCACCTTGATTAATCGTTCGGCTTTAACATAATCACTTCTTCTAAAGTCAAATCTTCCCATTAATGAGACTGACAGTGTAGATTGTGCACATTATATTTTGTTGTATAATTAGGGCTCTTATTCTTTACTTGGTATATTAGTACTAGCCTCTGCAAAGTCTCTGCTTAACACCAATTCTAGTTAAAATCGTGCAGTGAATACAAAGACTATTAGGACAATAACTAATTCACAATACCACGGTAAAGATTAATTTTATGCATTTATTTTCAAATGTAAACACTATTTCATGCATACAAGTTGACACATACATTATTTGACAAATTCTTGTTAATTCTTATAGTTGCATAGGACAGAGTCACAATATATTTGTCTAGCATGTAAAAAATGTCATAAAAAGGTACAGCAGAGCAACCATGACCAGCAAGATTAATAGCTGATATAATCTGTGGATCTGTACAACTGGAATACTTCTCTGTAGTGATGTGGTTAAAGAATCAGATGGTGGTATAGCGTTTGTTGAGAATGGTAATGAAATCAAGAACTGGCCATAGTTGTGTAAGGTGCTGCACAAAGAGCTTTCCACTGGCACTATAGCCACTAAAACAGGCATAGCACTGAGAATAATACATACGTCAGAAAGGCAAGCCAAGTACACACAGAAAGCCTAGATTATCTGTCTAAAGCCACTATACCCTCTAAAACGCAGCACATATTTGTCTAAGTAATATTTGGGAAGTGATAGGCAATACAAAACTTTCATGTCAGGGAATAGTTCAGGCCAAGACTTAATATCTGTAACATTTTTCAATTTCAGGGAGTATTCAGCTAGCAGTAATAGCAAGCAGCCCATAAAATATATATATATAAAGCTTGCTTTTTATTTGCTAATTTTACATATCACAGTTGGAGGGCTCCACAGATATATGTACTAAAAAAACAAGTTGACTAAATGCACTTAGTAAGCAGGGTACTTGGGGGAGGGGTGGCCTTGAATAATAACCCAGTCACGTGTACTTATTAACACCTGCTATGACAGCAACCTCAACCCTGCTGACACAACGTTTCTAAGAGTATTTGTGTGTTTGAGTGCGACCACACAGAACAACAGTTAGACTAACATATGAAACGTTTGTCATCATCAGAAATCATGGATTACAGAGGAACCACATACAGTTCTAAAGGTTACCCCCCTTTATTTAGACCATTTGGAAGCGATTATGGTTGCAACATGATACAAGCAAATACAGAACCATGTCCTCGCCATCGGTAAACAAACATTTTTATTTGTACATATTCTAACAAATGGATGTTCATTTGGAAGAAGTTTCCAGTAAATTTCAAAATGTGCTTACACTAATACATGGATGATGTCAGGGGCTTTTCCCCTTGGCCGCAGTAATAACATGGCATTTGTGCTGCCACTCTTGGGATTATTGGAGTAAAATGAACCTGTACAAACACAGTGCTATTCTACCTGGGAAGGTCGAATCCACAGGCAAATGGAAAAAAGCCTAATTTTATACAGATATGAATTAACGTAACACTTCAAAAGACCACCCAATTAAAATTCGCTTTTATTGTTTAAAAAACTTCTTGCACTCTATAAGCTTTTAGGCAAATACAGTTGAAAACTATCAAAAATCATTTTATTCTTTAAAAAAAGAATCCAACACAACTTAACGCTTCTGTGTTACATGGCAGCTTTAAACATAAACATCCAGAGGTCTTTGGTGGCAAGTTAAATCAATAAGGCTTGGAACCTGGTGTTCAACTTTACGTGGGTTCTTTCACAAGCTGGATCAGGTGATGAATCATGGTACCACATTCGTCCTTTTTTAACAGTTCTACATGCCTAAACCATGTTATAAATGTCTATATTTAACAGTGCTGGCTGTATTTCGCCGCATCCCCTCACTGTACAGAAGCAAGCATGTTTGCAAAATTCCCTTTTCTGATAAAATTAGGGCATTCTGCCAGAACCTGAATGGTCATTTCTTTTTCAGACATCATGAAAAATATAGTGTACAGGAGCATCGTTTCAACAGCAGGAAAATGTTTGAAAAAGTACCCAAAAGAATTAGTTTTAAATGTATTTCAGAAAATAAACACATCACAGTCCAAAATAAATACACAAAATAATGAAGCTACTATGCATTGGTATGTAATAAGCAGCACATTTACAGCAAATACATATGCGATCCTTTGGAATGGTTGGTATTCATTACTGATTAATATAACAACAAAAAATGTCCAAGAATTATTCAACAATGCGCTGAATTGTACAGCAAAGAAAAATTAAGAAAACAATATTATCAAACAGAAATCAATATAAACTTACATATAATCTCACACCAAAAGAAAAATGTTAAACTTTGAAAAACACTTTATATATCTAATGCACACCATTCAATCCTAAACACATACTTAATACCACATCACTCATGGAAAACTGTACAAGGTTAATCATGAAGTCAACAGTATTGAATTCTGGAAAGTAATTTCAATTGTGTATCGGTGTGCAGTTATCATGGATTACCATTTTAATGCCTTTGGCACTCATTATTACAGACTAATGAGTTACAATTCTAATCAAAAATCTATTCAACTGATTAGCATAAATAGAAAAAATGCAGCCCATGGGATATCAGATTGAATATAATTCTCTATCAGATCAAATAATATTCAATTTGACTTTTTAGGAATTTGAAAAACGTACAAATTATAACCTTCTGAGTTCCTGTGTAGAGGTATGAGTTTCAAAAGCTGTACATGTATGAGGAATAACATGATGTCAACTAGTCAAATAATAAGCATCAAAAATAATAATACGCAACTTCATTAATTATAAAACTATGCCGTCTACTCACAATGCTACGGTCTCTACTGTTATATGACAAATGAAGTATATAATTTCAGTCTAAGATGATTTATCAGATTTATCTGATATATTGTCTACAGTATTAAACAGATGTAGAATTAGATCCTGCTTACAACAAATATTCAGTGTCTCTGCATAAAGAGACAACAAATGGGATCTCTCTCAACGCCTAGAAAATAGCATCGTCAGAGACTTAAATGCAAAAAAACATAATCTTGACATATCCATACAAAATATTCTTCAAATGAGAAAAATAAAAATACAAAAGAGGGAAATATGTGGCAAAAGTAAACAGTTGAATACATTTTAAGTTAAAATATAAGAAAAAGGACTAAGTAAGTACATTTTTACCCTACACGTGCCTTAATCAATGTTCAATGGTCTCGCTTTTCATTCAAGTAAAAGTGTACAGTGACTATGGAGTACAGTTATACCACTGACATCACATATTGACCTGTGACTATAAAAATTACCTGCCAATGACTAAAGTGGAAACTGGAGAGTACAAACTGAACCCATATTATTACACTTCACTAGAACCTAAGATAACAAAATGGCAGATGGATAGTACAGGAAGATGCTACTGGCTTTAAATGGAGCTCAGTTTAGGGATGAGAGGGGTACTCGCACTGACCAGCAGTGAAAAAAGCACATTTATAAAGACACATCTACAGGAGCATGAGAAATTGTTACTTGTGAGAAAATGATGGCAAGGAAGTGAGAAAAAGTGTAATGTCCTTTTGGGAGCTGGTTAGTTAGTAAATGAGATCACTTTTAATCTGTATGTATTAAGTTATTTAATTAAAAAGGATAGTTAATGGCCTTGCTAAAAACACCAGTACAACATTGACCAAATTACAAAAGGATTAAACTGTAGAACTTATCCTCAATATCAGTCTAATAACAATGCTGACTTTTTTCTTTACAGAAGAATTTAACAGTCTAAAAGCTTGATGTAAAATACATTCCAGGTAATTGTATGAGTAAAAGTTGATCTGTGTTAAGTGTTTGTCATAGACAATCGTTGTCAATTCCAGACCAAAACTAGTGTGACAGCAGGTTTCAAAATGTTTTCGACCTATGTTGAACGTGTGTAAAGTGAGGGGTTTATTATTACACACATACACAGCTTCCTGTGTGGTCTAATTGCAGGCAAAATGCATGTGTAATGCTGAGGCATTTTATTATTTGTGTGTGTTTTTTAAGGCAATGAGAAGAGAGAAAGCCTTGATTATGCCGTTTTGAAAGACTCAGGCTGAGAGGCCCTGGGGGGAGGGAAGGAAAAAGGAGGGTGGATGGGTGAGGAGAGGGACAAGGCATGGTATTCACAGGGCTCCACCTGCTCTTGCAACCCAGGGATACCACATCCCCAGCTGGGTAGTGCCACTGTGCTCAGAGCCCAGCTCGGTCCAGGGGCCATGGTGGAATACGAGTTAACGGGAAAAAGATGCCTGTTATGGACTACCGAATGAATAATCCTAAAAACAGCATGTCGTAGGGATTTGATAAGTGTGAGAAATGGGTGGCCAAGCGTTAACATTATCGTGCACACAAACGTAAGTGAAGTAGTATGAGAGGCAGTGTCAAAGTAGTTTTAGATAGTGGTGCCTCTTTTCATGGCAGCTTTTGTGAGCCTCTGGCCTGAGTTGATGAGGCATATCTGTTAAGCATGGCTTATCAAAGCATAGGATCATCGCCACTGTACAAATGTCAAAGTACAAGATGTGTTACTGCATGAGTTTGGTCGAAACGAAAGTACGGTTTTAATGGGGATCAAGTTTGAAAGCAGCTGCTTGAATGGTTTATTGAGGTAATGCACTTAGCAGCACACTGACTGCTTGTCAGTGTCTGCGACAGTAGAGAAGTATGTGTGAGGTATGGATATGGTATGGACAAGTGCAAAGACAGACGTTTTGTGGTTTTTTGATGCCCCGTTAATGCAAAAACAACTCTGCTTAATTCTGGTCCACTTAACTCTAAGACAGCTGAAATTAAATTAGTATCTACTATGTCAATACTGAAAACAAAAACAAGCCCTCACTCTCTTCAGGATGAAGCATTCAAACATGATCAGTCACGATGCTCAACTTCTTGCCTTTAAGAATGATTAAAAGACACGCCCCACCCTACTCCACCCAAGCACTCTGGTAGATGAAATGCTTCTTTTTACATTAGGGGTTAGCTCACAAACAGAGCAAGGGGCTGCATGAAATGGAATGGAAAGCCAAAGACGATAGCTTACGGAATGTCTCTTCTTCAAAACCCGTTTTCATGTGTTCATTTTTTTCCCTTTTTATAGATTGCTTTTGTCCCAAACCCATACCCCCTCCAATAGACACGACAGTTCAGCTTCCAGCCTCAATAAGGACCTGCAATTCTCTAGCTTGCATTTAGTCTGTCTCGTTAGCTCAAGGACCCTGGAGACACCCTTAATCATTGTGTCTATCCTTTTGTCAATGTATGCCCTTTTCTTACACTCGCCTTTTAAAGGAGCGTACAATCCTGGCTAAGCAAATCTCTAATGTGCTCACTATAAACAAAATTCATCCGCCATAACAAAAGAGGATGCCAACAAAGTGCCCTTCCCAAGTTCTAGATATTTCACTTTTGGTGTAATATCCGGGTGTTTCCACTTTGTGTTCGTTGATCCTTTAAAAATAGACGAAAAATAATTCTCTGAATCCAGTGGTAGGCGTGATATACCTGTATTGTTGTGAAAAAAAACCTGATGTAGATTTATGTGCAGTATTTATGGTGCAGTGCTGCTTTGAAACTTTATCCTTCATGTTTTAGGGGATTGGGTTTACTCCTCTAGGAAGAGCAGGCCTATCAGTTCTCCTCTTCAGAATAGGTCGAGCATAGTATGGCAGAGTGATGGTGTGTGGGGTAAATTTTTACAATGATGGACCACATTCACAATACAATCCTTAGTATTCAATTTACATTTAAATCTTCAGCAACTACCAGACGACTTTATCAAAAGTGACGTGCAATTACATTGGAACACTATTTTTAAGCAATTGAGGGTTAAGACTCTTGCTCAGGAACTCAAAAGTGGCAACTTAGGGCTTAGGTAGTAGGGTTTAAAATGACCATTTGATCACAGTACCTTCAACACTAAGCCATCACTGTCCCTGTTCAATTCATGTATTCTTTTCGGTTTTAAGATTCATACTTGTGAGGTCATTGTCTCTCACAATATTAATCTTTCAACTAAGAATTAATTAAATCAAAAACACCATATTTGTGATATAATAAACACAAATGCAGCACAGGACTTTATTATAATGATAATTTGCTTCGACATTTGGTTGACAGGATGTCAGCTGTTTAGGGCCAAAATGTGCCAAACTCAAGAATTGGCTAAGATCTCTCAATTTTTTCTTTCAGAAAAGAATCTGTGCCACTTAACTTTGTAATGTGAACATAGTCTTTGAAAGAAATGACAACTCAATCAAAAAAACAATGCCATTTTTTGTTTTCTGAGTCGAAAACAAAAAAAAATAAATTTCCAGTCTCATTACACACTGAAGTTCATTTGATTCTAGATCCTTAATGTGTGGTAACACATAGTACAGAGAAATAAAACATTAAGTCTGAATGACTGTCGAACCAAGTGCTAGTTTTCCCTGATGTGAAAACTGAGAAAAAAGACAAACGAAAGAGTGCAAGTTTCTTGTTGTGTAAGGCTGCTTTATGTATGTCTTCTCTTCATGTTTTTCTTTCAAGCTAACAAGGCCATCCCTGAGCAGGGCACAAAATTCAACCCATGTTGAATTTCAGAGTAAAGTGATGCTTGTTTTGTGCAGTCAAGGTAAATATTAAAGAGAAGAAAGGAAAACATTATTGGATCCTGAGGTGTGTGTGTGTGTGTGCCCTCCCCCTAACCTGTAATAAATAAAAAAAGAAAAGGTCAATGTATAGCTGTTAATTCTGTCTGAATGTTTCACCTGAACATTACTGAAATGAAAAACAAATAACAATAGTAGCTGACTGTGGCCAGAGACTATAAAAATACAGACATATGGTACATCAAGTAAAATGTAAATATTGCCATCTGAAAAAGGCTTTTTTTTCTAGTCTCTGTTTTCTGCACTGAAAAAAAATTGCACTACATGAAGCGGTTATGTACAGTAGAGTACACCACAGCAAGCAATACGATTAGCAAAAAAAAAAAAAAAAAACGTTGCCGTTGACAGTGTGCAACATCAATATTACTGACAGAAAAGAATCAGAAGGGGGAAATAAAACAGCATGGAGCCGCAGGGAGGCGGAGGGCAGAAAGTGCGACCAGGTTTAAGGCGAGCTGGCTGGGCTGAGAGTGGGGCTGAGCGTGGGGCTGGAGGCATCCGATCGGCTGTAGTCGCTGAGTGAGCCAGGCCGTTTGCTGTTGGCACCGTTTAGGCCTGCGCTACTCCCCTGCTGCCTCTTCAGCATGTCCAGCTGGAAGTCAGGGTGGCGTCGCGCGTGCTTCATCAGGTGGTCGCTTCGCATGAAGCGTTTGTCGCAGAGTGGGCAGCCAAATTTCTTTTCACCTGTGTGGGTGCGGTAGTGGCGGGCCAGCTCATCGGAGCGAGCAAACTTTTTGCTGCAGTCGGGCCAGTTGCACGGGAAGGGTCGTTCTCCTGTAAAACACACACACACGCACACACACACGCACACGCACACACACACAAAGCAGCATTTACTATTATACCTTTAAAAGGCAGACAGAAGGAGTCTATACATTTCATTTGTTTAGTTCCAAAGAATACATTAAATGTTCAGTAATATAAACCAGGCAGAGCTCAGATTTCAACTTTCCTTAGCTAGATTCATTGCTAATTAGGGTCGAGAATATGATGATTTTATTTTAGCAACTTGCTTGGTCTTTAAGAGGCCAGATGTCATCAGTTCATGCATCGCTAACAGCAGTTAACATCACATAACATAACATCTCTGAGACTTCATGTCAACCTAGCAGTTTTTTCCAACCCGCATGTAGACAAAGGGGGCTTTAAGTTTGGTGTAGACCTGTCATGCCCTTTGTGTCCTGTGTGGCTTATGCAGACATCCTGTTTGAGGTTTTTTTTGTTTTTAGGGTTAGCCCTCACTATATAACCATACCACTTCGTAATAAAAGCACCCACTGTTCATGTTACGGAGGGTAAAGTTAAGACCTGCGTAGCCAGTGCAGACATTCACTCCAATCTAAGTGAATGTGCATCCGTGTAAAACTGAATGAAAGACGGCAGTTAATAAGCACAGATGACAAGTCTTTGGATAGACCCCATTCTCGGAGGTCACTCGAGGGTTTAACAATGTAATCCACCATTTAGATTACAAATGAACGCCCAACATTCACACATAAAGACGCTGATGCTTTTCAGCCTTTTATGAGGCACTGTATAGAACACACAGGCCCTTTCTCATTAGTGCTTCAGCTGTAGAATGGCCTGTGAAAAGTTTTTATCGCCGTCAAACTGGGTGAAAAGCCCAAAGCATTAAGCTAGGAATGCACATCATTACAAATGAGCCGTATGTGCAAGGAACATCATACTATCTGATAAAAAGTAGAACCAGATTGGACAGATATCATGCACGTATTGCACTCCAGTTGGAGACCAAGCTATTTTTATGTAGAAAGTTTCATCAGGCCCCCATGCCAGTCGCGACATATAACTATTAGTGACGCCACATTTAAGAAGATTATACCCTTCCCCCTCTTTCATCAAGCAATAAAAGTTGGCTTGCACATAAATCTACACCAACCCAGATGGTCCTATATATCATTTTGTGGTTTCTTCTATGTTCTGTTTAAAAAGACTAAAACCCTTATGCATTATATGACTGGGTTAATAATCAAAAATTATTAACAGAAAAATTTTACATCATTCTGATATAGATTTAATGTCGTTGGTAAATTATTCATTTTCATAGTTTATTTGCCACAAAAAGCAAAGTTGTTGCAACTGGAGTTTTGCTTGAATGATCTTTGGTAAATGTACCCACTCATTTCCCATCAGCCCAACTAGATTTCTTTATTTTTAGCTTTAATACCAAATTTCAAAAGCCATGGCATGTAGAAGATGGATTAGAGTTAAAAGAAATACAAGTAAACTAAATAGTGTAATATATACTGTAGTTCTGTTGGCTTAATTAAAATGAGATGTTATGCATTATTTAACTTAACTAACAGGCTATAATGTAAGTTTATACAATGTAGCATAATTACTGAAGTATTTTGATAGAAATGGATCAATTCAGGAATGTGCTTTTCTCACTACCACAGACAGAGTAATTTCATAATTGTAAATGGCTGGCCAGCATTCAGCTACGGTGTAAGGTTGCGACATCAATCACTGGTGATGAACCAGGCTAAAGACCCATTCATACTCTAGGTAAAAGATGGAAACTGAGACGGGTGGAGTATTCTGTCTGTCCTATCCGACCATTTTGTTCGTATTCTTTGTACAATGCTAGGGAGCTTACGATTATGGATGAAACCGAGCAATACCACATGCAACATAGAGGTCAGTGTTGAGTATAAAGTCTACAAAGTCAACAGGTCACAAATATGTCACAAACAGTAGAATGGGGCATGTTGGACATGTGATGCAATCTACGTCAGCAAATTGCTTAAAGTTAGAGCAAACATCCTAAAATATTGGAAGTACCACTTGTCATCTCCCATAGTGGAAGAACCAAACTTCAGAGGTTTTGTGGTTTGCATTCCACATACTCTTTTCTTCAATGATTTTTCTTGCATTTGCAGACCAAATACAACAAAATGATGTCTCAGATAGTTGCCATGCTTTATTTATTGTTATCGGAGGTATGAACGGTCTTCACTGAAATGATGGATCACGAAAAGGATGGATTAGCGCATATACAGCAAGTTGTACAAAAAGAAAGTATAAATGTGCCTTAAAAGTGCTCGTGTTTACATTTTTACTTTAGAATTATTATTTTTTGTTCAAACAACAACAAAACTCTCTTCAGTACTAGTATTGTCAAAAATACTTTGGATAAATTGTCCAAACTAGGTGGAATAGGTAACAAACTTGTTTTTCATGAATCACAAGCAATGAATCATTATTTTAGCGTTTTATTTCTTCCACAAGGCTTCAAATGTGCCACTCACCACTGCAGTGAATATGCAAATATGGGCACTGGGCACAAAAACTGTGGTATTCAAATGTGTTGCTCTGAAGAGTCTAGACATCAGTAAAATGAAGAAAAAAAACTAACTCCCAATTGTTTTGTGGTTTCCCTAAAAGCAGAGTAACTTCTAAACGCCGTTTATAAAGCCAGATTGACATGAGAAACATTGGCATTGTTAACACATTGTGAAAAAAACTTGATCAACAGCATGCACAGTGAGTCTATACTTCCTCAGTCTAGGTTCATGTCCTGCCATTCTTGGGCAGACAGACACAGTGGAGTTCTACACTCCCTCCTCTCACAGACTCCCACACGCAAGCATAGAAATACACAAACAACAGTCTGGCCATTCAACTCAGTCAGTCATTATGCTAGCTGCACATAAAAAAGAAAAAAACAGGATGCGTGTGGACTCGTTTCACATCATGTCATACACATGGGTATATCAAATTGAATGTCACCTTACATCTTGATTTTAATTTTTAAGCTAACTAAAAAGCAGATGTGTCCTGTTCCAATGCAGACATGCCCTAATTGCATTGTAATCTGCTCCAGTTACATATTTTCTAAGTCTGTAACCTTGATCAATAACAATTTCTAAATGGCCTGTCTGTTTTGTGACTACATGACAAATTTTTCAGTAGCTCACATGTTTTGTGGAGGAGCACGAGCCCCTCACCACTCCAGATCTTTACTCCACACAGCATGTGGTGGTCAAAACCACTTTAATATTGTGAGTGTGCTAGTCATGTGATTTTCAACATATCACTTCCAGAAGACTTGTTTTATAGCAAAAAGCAACGATCAATACTGTCAGAAAAAAATGTATTAAGTTGGAAAGAATGAAATGAACATCATGTACTGTGAAATAGCCAACAATAGTATTTGCCTTAACCCAAACTACATAATTAAATGTTATGGTATTTTCATTTAGTATGGAAGAATGATTCTAAGTTTCAGTTTTTCATTTTTGTGAAGACATGTGACATATTCTTTGCAATATTGTTTTTTTTTTTTTTACAACAAACAGACAAAAGATTCATACAGGGCTATATGGTTAATTTAAAAAAATACAGAGTTTCTATGTCTTCCAGAAAAGCTTCCACAGGCTTCAGGTAACAGATCCAAAAGCATTAATATTTCACTGGCCAGTAGAAAGATGAGCAGGAACAGAATCACTTTGCCTATTATTAATAAACTCCAGCACAATGTACGAAGGAACCAATCCATTGTAAATGCATAAGCAACTGTTGTGCGTGACAAAGACTGTTGGATGGACAGACATCCTTCAGCAAAAAAGCAGATAAAGAGGAAATGATACTTAAGGAGAGTGTGGGAGTCTGAAAAGTGCAACCCTAGCAGAAGTGATTTAACTGCAGATTAAATTCCTGGTGGTTCTAAAGAACTTTCCAGTTCCAGTGCACCCAGGCTGCTATTCTTTGTCCTGTCTAATGGTGGTTGTCTAGAACGTAAGTGAAGAGGAACCTCATGTGTGTGCAGTCATGAGAAACTTCCTGACAATAGCGCCATACTGGGTCACCATCCATCCTGAAACAAGAGCACGCTATCCATTCAGATGGACTGCTGTGCTCATGGCTCTCCGTCTTACTACCCATATGTGACCACAAGGACCTGCAGCGCTAAATTAGCTTGTGTCAATCTGGTTTGAAACCTGTAACAAACGAATAACTGTACAAAGCCTTAATGTTGAAGGACAATTTCAGGGATGTATATATAATTACCATTTTGTTTGGAAGAAAATTATGAGGTCATATGCCATCCTTGCCTTAGCCTACCATGAATTCATACAAAACTCATTTTTGTTGTATTGCTCATCTGTGACAGGGGAGTAATTGTGATGTGGGCAATGACAAGCCTCATTGAACAACATGACCCGAGTTATGAATGCTGATGTTAAAGGCTGCATTCTTCAAGCTGGCGGGGTGCCAGGGGGGCTCTTCGTGTCCCAGACGTTCACAGAAAACAGGAGAGTAATTAGGAAAGGTTTTGGGTGTGCTCTTTACTAACGAACACAGTGACCCAGTTACCCATTACATTGTGTACTGTGGACGTCTGAGGTGAGGTGATGATGTCACAAGTGTCAGCTGTAGAATTTAAGCAGACTCACAACATATCTCCCCAAAATCTATGTTGATACATAAATGGATATTATAATTTTTTTTTCTGAATTCCACACAGTGGTAATTTGAGTTATAAATGCTTTACCATACAAGCTTACAGCATTGATTTGTTTCTGGCATCATGTTTTTTTACCTAGTACATAAGCAGCAATGCAGGGTGTATAGACGTTTATATATATTTATAGATATAGGCTTGTCATGAACATCTAATTTCATTACACAAAAGAAACTAGCTGATTTATAATGCAACATCCGATTTACTTAGGTAACGGACTGTTTAGTGAGCAAAAAAGCAAAGCAGCTCACTCTAGTTTAAGAACATGTGACAGAGAAAACGCAGAAAAAGTTTTGTGGTGACAAAATAAAATAAAGAATATATTATATATGATACAACACACATACGATAATTGATGATGTTGATTTCAGTAATCTTTGCTCTATCATATAAAAATTAATGGACAATATACTCATAGTTATGACAGAAATGACCATATATGCCATTAGTAAGGTTAGGTTAACGGGGCTGGTTTGGGAGGTCTGGTAATTAAGATTAAATAGAACTTAATAACAATCTATTTGAACCAATTAAATGTGTCCACTGTATGTGAAGAATCCTGTAAATAAAGAGGAAGCAGTCAAGTGCAACGATGACTACATAACATCAGTTAGATGAATGCGAAAAGAATCGTTACAGTAGTTGCTCACTTTTATCCTTTCTGTGAACAAAATGTTGACATTAATGTACAGGAACAGAGCATAATAGCCAACCACATACATTCATGAGTTTATGTTTACATAATAAGGCTATGAGAAGCATTCTCTGGGATTATATGGCTACCGTTCACATTGTTTAAGGACCACTTTAAAAAGATGAGGTGGCGTGCTATACGTTTGAAGGCTGCACATGGTATGCATCACTCTCTCTTACTTTAAATAGAACTAAGCTAGGAGACATGCTGGCAATGAGGCCAGTATTATGAAATGCACTTACAAGTACAGTCTGCTAACTTGATAGATATTCACATGAGTTTTGAAAATGCCTCTTCAAACTCTCCAAACTGAATTGTGTCAGGCTTTGTCTGTCACCCCTGCATGACAAACTGCTCGGACCGACACTTTTAAAGTGATACGATAAGAGCAGGACAAGTGTAATCCCCAGTCAGTTCACAAGACAGGGTGATAACTGCACGTTACCACCCTGATACACCGTGCCAGGCCTCAGCCACTAGCCTGTAATGGTGTAATGCATACTGTACTACACGCTAGTCACCATGTTAGATCATAGTGAATCAAAAAAAAACCTTGAAGCTTGTACAAGCTTGATGTTATTTAAAAGTGTTTCCATTCTGTTAGGCCTCCACCTGTTTGTCTATACACTAGCAGCGACTGTGCTCATTTGAATTTCAGTTGAGCTCTACTGAACTTTTGACTCGCCCGTAGTCTACACAATCTGTTGTGCCGTTCTAACAAAGGTCACTTTTGGAATGTATGTGACAAAGCAAAAATGCAAGTAAAAAGTACTATTATTACATTATAAAAGTGAAAATGACAGAATGGTTAACATAAAATGAAACCGCTGTAAGAACAGGTGGTCTTAGAATACAATTTATAATCTGATGTGCTTTAATGGTATATATGAATTAAACTGAATATGGATTTAATAAGTACAGCAAAATTGCTAAGTCCACAGAAGCTACAAAAGCAGCATATAATTTAACAAAAAAGTTGTATAACTATTTCTAAAAGCTGGTTTAAATATTTAAACCAGATACAACTGTGAACAAATGCAATTCAAGCTATTATGCTGTAAGGTTCTTGTTAGGGGGACCAACTTGTGCAATTGGGCCAAAAGCTGCAACCTCCTAAACACTAGTCCAGTAGCTTCATCACAAACCAACAACTGGCCATCCATTTTCAGATCTAAGCAGATACATTGATCCAGAACTACGCACATCCGTGATCAAATAAAATAGAACATTAGAGGATTAAGGGCCTTGTTCAAGAACTGGCAACACTGCAATAGCTGGGTGGGAACCAAACCTTCTAATTACTAATCCAGTAATGTTAATGCTGAGCTACCAACAACATAACACACCTATAATACTGTGTTTTGAAGTTGTCATGAAGTTGGCTTGAATGATTACATAAAGAAATGGTGAGCCACACTGCAGAGATACACAGAGCAAGTCCAGTCAGATCTGTGGCAGCCCAAGCCAAACACAAGTCTCATAGCAGCACCACAAACATAGCACCACTCATCAGAAGGATGTAATTTATATCTGCGTTTACGATCATGGCTGTTAGCCAGACGGAGGCCAGCCAGCCCTGCTTCTCCACAGTAGCACTGGCAGGGAGTCTGTGGAGACGGCATCCTTTGCTTGCAGTGTAAACGGACTTTTTTGTTCTGGACAAGGACCAATATGTCCTGTACAGACCCCATGCCATGAACAGAAAATAACAACCGGCTACTGAAACATCAACACAAATTTCTAGACATAGTAACTGGTCATAATACAACTTATGAAAAGAGATTTGGGTCACACCCACCTTCTAATGATACATGCCAGGATTTGTGACCATAAATAACTGTTTTTTATATATTTGGCATTAATACAGCATAACTATCAGTGTGAATGAACACTAAAACATTATTGCTTTGAGTGTGCTGTTTCTTGTGTGGTTTGACCTACATAGACAGATGTAGAGACTAGGAAGACACCCAGCAAATAGGAGAACATTACACCTTTGCGTGTGAGTGTGCCTGTGTGACCGTGTGTGTACTTGAATGGGTGTGTGGAGGAGGGTCCGTCTAACCACAGAGAGACTGGTGCTTCATTACAGGCTTTCAGACTGCTGTCTCCATTCACTGGTTTGACTTTGAGAAATATGGGATTAATGTGTAGGTGGAACAAAGGCATATGGGTGGGCCAGGTGCAGTGATCATAACTGGATCTAACTAGGTCTTTAAACCGGATGACAATAAAAAAAGGTTTATTATACACATTTGTCTGTATGAAAATGCAAAAGCCCAATACTTTTGGCTTGCTTGTCTAAACAGGCACATTAAAAACAATAGCATTAACTTCAAATGTCTTGGGGGTCCTTAGTGTTAGCTTTTTCAATAAGTCTTTTATTTGTAATAACCAAAAATTTACCCCGCCCATTGTCCCTAAACACAGTGAAACATAGAGGAGCCACCCAGTAATGTAATTGGTCTACATTTAGATAAACATGTTTTGAAGAAACTGCTGTAAGCATGTACATGTCTACAGTAAGACTAGAACGACAGACAGGTGCTCATTTAACTGCAGCGCTTACGTGCAATGAGAACATCTACAAAATATTATCTATACATCAAAGAAAGTAACCCGAAGCATAACACAACTACCATTATCTACTGGCAGTCAAAGCGAGTGGGGTCATTTTACAGTGTATGCAAAATAGCAGAATGACCCTTCCCCCGTTGGCTGAATGTGCTTCTTTAACACTTCCATGACCACATCCCTCACACACAACACTTTCATGGATCTGTGTAAGCAGTAAAACATCTACTGCACTATGGTTAATGAAAATATTACAAAAGACAAGGATTTCCAAAAGTGCATACTAGCTAATATCTTCAAACCTGATGACAATCAGATTGCTTGTTTGAATGACATCTGTCAACGGATGGTACTGACATCAACTAAGCCCTCCCTTTCTGCTCAATTCCACTTTGTACAGAATGTCCCAGGCAGTGTCCAATGAAAATCCATAGCTAGGCTCACACGGTACACTTCGCTAGTGGCTCTATAAAACAGGAAAACAGAAACTGCAGCACCACAGCATCTCTAGATCCTCTCTTTCCTGCTAGGTGAAACTGACACCCTTGACTTGGACGCTACTGCAGGTTAAAAGAGGTCAGGCCCGGCAAAATATACAACAAAACAGCAACTCTTTTTTACAGCCCCCGTAGCCAGAAAAATAGGACACGGAACTGAGGGGGTTGGGAGGAACAGAGAAGCTTTTATAATCTTTTGCCAAAGCTAACTACAGCACATGTTAGCTTAAAGTAGTGTTTGAAGGATAGCATTGAGTGTTATAGTCTATTATTCCCACTGTGGCATTACTTATGCTACAATTAAAATCACTTTATGTTCTTTAAAAAGCCAGTGCTTTTTAGTACATAGATGGTGTCCTGCCTTGAAGCGTCAATGAAAGCAACACAAGTCTAAATGTAAAAAAGCAGGACAATAAAGTAACAAAGCTAAATAAGAAAACTGCGTAATCACAATTCGTAAATCAATACCTCACTGACGCCCACAGTTAAGAAGGTGGATAAAACATTCTTAGTGCAGTGCTGACAACTGGTCGGCACACGTTAAATGCTCTGCGTCAACCTTCAAAATCCACTGGTTCCAGCTATGTACACGCGGCACCTTGATTTCACTCGCTGGAAAACCCAGTGCATGAAATAGATTTGCATGTGTTGCTTTGTCCAGATAATGGACTAAATTACACCACCTCTGGTGAAATCGGCTCTCCCAGAGTCACTGGGGTGTCAGTGCCCAACAAACCGCCAATAACAGCCTTAAAAAAGGGTCATGTTTAGTCTAGTCATTTGTTTGCTTCCCATTATTAGGGTTTATCTTAAATCACTTAAAATCTAGAGCTAACCAGATATTACTGGGCATGCTATTTCATTTAAAACACCGTTACACTACAAAAGGTTACTATGACTCTTATTGTTTAAGTTGGATGTTATGTATCCTGTCCACACCAAAGTACTGCCAATCTAATGTCAAGCCATCGCATTGTGAACCCATTCTTGAAATCAAAAAACAAACAAAGAAAAACGCATAAGCTCTCAACCCCTCAGAATCCATTCACCTGCCAAACAACCAAATTACATTCAACATGTTGAACCGAAATGTCTTGCCCTAAGACAGGTTTAGCCTACTTTTTAGTAAAGATGAAGGCACAGCTCTTTACAGAGTATTCCAATACTTCATTGTTCAAAATACTTCAAGCAGACTGGATTATGTTAGATGAGATTATCCCAGAACACAGTCCCCATATGCGCTCTTTCCAATCACACCTCCCATCTTGGGTTTGTTAATCAAAGCCATTTGTGCACCGAATGAACTTATTCAAGCAGACTTTTATAGTGGAAATTTTTTTTACATTTAAACACGTCTGGTGGATGTATAAAAGCAGTTCTGAATTAACTGGTTGGTAAAATAAATTAGATACCATATTATACCCAGATAAATTGCAGCGTGTAGTTAGGGTCTAAACCAAAGCACTCTGCTAAAGCTATCTTAGTCTTTACCAGATGGCCTAAAGTACCCGAAACTTTGCCCAAGACAAATAATTTAGAAATGCTTCAATGCTCCCTTACAATTACAGCAGACTGGCTACCCAACTACTAATTATCCATGTTTAACTGCATTTGTCAAAATCAGACATAATTGGCATTTCAGTACTTGGGTCTTAATTATTTTGTGTTTTTGCTTAGCCACTGGTTTTGATATAAATTTATCCAAACTATCCAAATCACAGATTACATAATGTATGTGATTTTGGAGCGTTATCTGGGTTAGGGACAGTGTAGCCTAGCGGGTAGAGCGTTGGGCTGGGAACCCAATGGTTGGGGGTTCAAATCCAGACACTGCTGGGTCCTTGAGCAAGACCCTTAACCCTGTCTGCTCCAGGGGCGCCGTACTGCGGCTGACCCTGCACTCT
>JAOTRQ010000006.1:1552428-1581980 GCA_028565875.1 Hoplisoma paleatum | reverse complement strand
ATCGCTATATTATATATATTGTACATTTCTAATTTACACCAATGCAAATGTGATTTAAAAAAGAATCGCGACAAAAACAAATGCAATTCATTGGTAACTTTTCACCCGCGGGCGACTCATGAGGTCCTCGCGGGCGACCTGGTGCCCGCGGGCACCACGTTGGTGACCCCTGGTCTAAAAGCTAGAGCTGCCAGGTGAGAAAAGTAGGATCATAGCAGATACAAATTTATCATACATCCGTCATAACCAAAATAATTCTATTGATGTGTTATAGTCACTCGTGTTGAATAGAACAGGCACTCCAAATAAATAAATAAACTTACAATACAATAACGACATATGCAAATTCAAAAAGATTATAAAGTTTTAATTTTCACTCATCAGAAATGGCACATGCAGTGGTGTTGTTCCACACCAAGCTTATTTTCTTCTCACCCACTTTTTTTACAGGGGACGTAGGATAAACGGTGACATTTCGGCACCACCTTACTTACTGGAATAAACAGCCAACCACAGACCAAAACTGGTCCAACGCCGAAATGTAGTGTGCAACCTTAGCCATAACCTTTGGTGGTGGAGGGTTGCTTTCTTTCCCTACAGAAAAGTGGATAAGTTGGGTTAGTGGGAGTGAGTTCTGTTTTTTTATAAGAGATCGGCCACAATTTAGAGGATGCGGCCCATTGGCCCATCTTCAATATAGACAGTGGAATGACCCAATTAGGATATAAGACCCACTCTTTTTCTGTGTGGTCCGCTGCTACTCTCGCTACGTTCAGCGCAAAATGTTAAAGTAGGTGCAGAGAAATTACAAGTCTGTACAGTCCAATGACTTTAATGACAGGCCAGTATCTTTAGAATTTCCATGTCGCACATCTCTGTAACCCCACATATATAAATTACAAGTCGGTTGTAGTGGTCAAATTATGAGGGGCCAGTGTAAACCAAAAATGCAGATTTTTTTGTTCCAGTCCAGGCCTGTTCCCAGATATACAACTTAAAGTTAATTGTTAAGTAAAGTGTCAATTGGATATCTAGATTCAGCATGTCCAGCAGAATCGTGGTTCCTAGTAGCGTCCTTGTAAATGTAACCACATATTTTAGTCCTGAAAAGGGGGGTTGTATGTTGACGCAAAGACGAGCTCTGGAATGTGGCAATTAAGTATGAGATTAGGTGAAGTGGTGAAGGGATGCTTGTGAATGTGGTGAGAGTCAGTTGTAAACCCTTTCTTGGTGATCTGTGGGGTCCTTAAATTGCAGTGGATAACCCTTAAGATCAGAAACATCTGTGGATGAAGTGGAAAACGAAGTTTTATGTCACTGGTGATACACCACAAAAATTTGGAGCAAAGCAACAGGACAATAGATTACATTTACATTTTTGTTACTCAAAAACACACATTACAAAGACAATTTAACATTTGTATGGTTTATTGATAAAAAGAATTTTTAACATAGCTTTGACCTTTTTGACACTCTCTTTGCTTTAATTGTGGAGTTGCGTTTACTTATACAGTACATGGCAGTAATAACTAATCATAAATACATCCCAATCTCTGTCTTGTATACATTTTGAGGACAGTAACACAATAAAGATACATAATCAACATGTCATTGCCTTAATTCCATGGTGATTCTGACCCTTCTGACAAGGTAAATATTAACTTAATAATTAACAAAATCATCACATTTGTACACAATTTACACACTGATTATTATAAAGCTTTAAAAGCCTCACCAGCAGCAGTCTAAGTCAGCGCATTCACAGTTGTCTTTATAAGTTTAGGCACCTTTGGCCAAATAACATAAATAAACACAACCTCTACATCAAACTGGTTTATAAAATAAGAAAGTACCTGCTTGCACTATCTGTTTGTATGAGCCATTAAAGACGAGCCTAAATAAGACGTTAAATTTTTATTAGCTTCATCTTTACATAATCAATTCAAAAGTATACAAACCAATAATTATACAAGCTAAACACATTTTGGAAACTTTATTTTATATACATTTGGGCACTGTTTACACTGTTAAAAGTTTCCTTCAAAATGCATCACACTGTGCCAGTGGCACCAAAAACACTTTTACAGAGTGAAACTACTTCATGGAATGTAAAAAATTCTTTTTTTGTGTAGTTTTGTTTTGTATTTGTATTATTACATTAATTATCATTGTACTATTTATTATTAATGTACTATGTATTATTAATACTATTGTACTATTTATTATTAATGTACTATGTATAAATAATACTATTGTACTATTTATTATTAATGTACTATGTATTATTGTACTACATATTATTAATACTAGTGTACTATTTGTATTAAAATTGGCTTAATTTGTGCTTTTTACATTTATAATAAAACAAAAATGTAATTTGGCCTTGGGTGCCCAAACCTTCACAACTCTATCTATTCATAAGAACATGTGGATATCTGATAATATGCTTATTTTAATCACTAGGTTTTAGGATGTGATATTTTTTAGCGTCACAGTAAAAACTTAGTCCAGGTCTAACCGTTACACCACACTCAATCATTACTCATTCAATTACTTAACTGTTCATAGAAAGACTACAACTCTGCCAATTAATAGATTTGTGGTTGGAATTTTGGTCAGTGGAACTTTATCATTAAAGTTTTATCATTAAATTTAATGTTTCAACATTCGGGCACAGCACACATAGTGATTTTAAGATAACAAAATAGGTTCACTGCTTTTATATTTTCCCTCAGTACTATGACATAGCGTTCAACAAACAAGCAGTTTAACATTATAATAAAAATATAGACACATAACAATTGGGTACATTTTATACATGTATAAATGACATGTATACCTGGTAATAAATGCTTTTCAAGCTCTGCTCAGCTTCAACAAACATTCTCTGTAGGTGAATATAACTTGGCACAATCAGTACAGTCCAGAATGTTAAAATACATTGTTGTATTATATTAACTTTTATATAGCTTTTATAAACTCAACTGCTTTAACATTCCAAAAATTTGTGTCCAAGATCCAGGTTGTTTCTATTGCACAACCTTAAACACGTATTTAAAAATTAAAAGAATAAATGTAGTTAAAAAAAACCTGTGTAAACTTGTGTACCAAGCATGATTGATTATTCTCAATTCACGCTCAGATAGCAAAAATAATCAGAGATTTTACTATTGGGCAAGTGATTCATTTTCAATGGCTACTCAATTAGTTACTGTTTTAATATGAAATGTGTGTGTATATACATTTTCGAACAAGGTCCAGGTCCGATGCAAATATCTGGAAATAAAAGCTGAAAAGCTGTTGAT
The DNA here is from genome assembly GCA_028565875.1 of Hoplisoma paleatum. Lineage (NCBI taxonomy): Eukaryota > Metazoa > Chordata > Actinopteri > Siluriformes > Callichthyidae > Hoplisoma > Hoplisoma paleatum. The sequence continues at coordinate 1,578,675 of JAOTRQ010000006.1, read as the reverse complement.
CATTTCTACAGCAGAAAGAAATGGATTAGCCTCACTTATCGCATACTTCTGGAGCATACTTCTTAGTCACCCACGTGTGCATAAACATGTACATTTACAAAACTGAAGCAAATCAAAAGAGTAATAAACTAATTTTCCAGTTGTACTATATTGTGTAAAGGCCTTAGGATCACTTAAATTTATCCACAAAAACAATTTTCAGTACGAAATGGAAATGGGTAACTATCGAAAAGCCAGTAAAAAAGAATATGAAATAACTATTTGTAAAATTTGAATGTATCCATCAGATAGTTTAACTATAACTTCTAACTCCTAAAGAAACATATTCGTTAGCAACTCTGAGTTGCAACCATTTTATTGAGTACCACCCTAGCCACTAGGATGCACAAACCAGTGCACTGTAGTGCTAAGCCCAGATCAGTACAGAACAGAAAGGTTGTGACAAGAAGGGTATAATCTGGCGTAATAACTACATCTAATCAATAATGCAGATCTTGATCTGCTGTGATGACTCCTAATAGGAGCAGCTAAACGGATTCATTATGATGTTGTTATACATTGGCTTCATTGACTGGTTAATTTTCCACTCATTTCAACATATGGTGGGCTGACATATATAAAGCAAATTGTGCAAGAAAATAACAACATAGCTCGTAAATGTTTTAGTAACCCAATATGAAGTAGGGAAGGTAAGAGAGAAAAAGAATAGAACGCTTGTATTTTCACAACCTGCACAAAACATTTATGTACAACACAAACATTAGGAGAACTGTTTTCTAAAGTTTACAATATAAAATTCAAGTGCAAATACATTTACCAATTACAAAACATACATGTAACTCTATAGTAACCATATGTTACTTGCAGGTAGTTTTATATATTGTTTTATATGCTTTCTATATTTGATGCTTTTAATACCGTTGTAGTTCTAAAACAGGACTGTGATACTGAAATGGTTTTGTAAAAAAACAAAAATTAAGTGCGGGACCAGTCTTTTCATAAAGCAATTTTGTGCATGTCTGTGGCATGTCTGTGTGTAAATAAATGTATACCTGCATGGTCCAGGCTTGGACTAACACACACATGTATATACATACAAACATACATACATATACAAATATATAGATATTCAACTTTCAGGAAGTGGGTTTTTGCAAATCAAAACAAATCAAATCCTAAAAAGAAACAGAGAATTAGGGAAATAAAAAAGGAAAAAAGCAGATGAGAGGTAGGAGCAAAACTGGACTTCCACTTAATATAGCAGTGAGGCATTCTGGGATATCTTTTTAAACCTTCCAGAGGGCAACAAAGGCAGAGTAAAAAGAAATGGAGTGCTTTACAAATATGAAGAACAACATATTAAAAGAAATGTGAAAGAGGTAAGTGATAGAGAAAAGGTTTCTATTTGTAAGGCCGTAGAAACCTTGTAACTTTGGAACGTAGTAGTCTAATAAAGGAACGGGGAAACATCTCTTTGGATTCCTGAACTGTGTACTTGAAATAGTTATGAGGGTGCGCCAAAACATCAAACAGAGCCTTAATAAGCTTCTTATCCTAAAAAGAGAAATAAAAACAAGGACAACAAATTCAAATACAATATTTTGTGTGTGTAAACCTCAATTAGCAGCCACAAACGTTGCAGTTACTCAAGAATCTGTAGTGTATTTAACTTTTTATTTATTTCTAACTGGTTTAAAAAAAATTCTAATTTGTGTTTACTTATTTGTTATTATAGGACATTAGTTTGTAAATCATGGTAGTTAAACTGGTTTGTTATTTGCTTGTGCATGTGTAGTTTTTGGCTGTATTTCATGCATTTTTCAGAAACAACTGTTGCATTCTGGTAACCGTGTTCAAGTGTTTGGACTCTAAGTAAGAATACAGTAAAAAGAGGCTTTTGTGTATTTACTAGCTAGTGTGGTTGTGTTATATTAAATGAAGGAAACTATTTTTTATTTGATTTTTATATTATTATAAAAAAAAATCAAATTCTTACTTTTAATATTTCCTGGTGATTCTCTGATGCATAGAGTCGTCCATCTCGGACAATATCCTCAATGAGCTGCTGGTAATCCTCTGCCACAAAATTCAAAATTAGCATTACTTCTTAAATGACAGCTTTTATATAAATATCTATAAAAGAAATCTTTATAAAACTCTGACTAATAGTGAGTAATATTTTAGAAGAGGAGATATCTGACCATCATAGGTGACGTAGGGCACCTGAAAGCCCTTGCCGCTGTTGCCCTCATTGGACTTGAACTGTATCCAGAGTTTGCGTGAGCGGGAAGTGAAAGCAATCGGTCGCTCATAGGTCTGACATGTCTCATACGTTGTTATAGATGTTGGTTGGGCTATAAAAAAATAAAACAAAAATGGCCAGAGACTGGCTGATGCTTAATGGTATTTCATACTATACAAAGCACTTAAGTCTTAAACTTAATGTAAATAAAAATAAAAAAAACATACCACTCTTTCTCATGACAAGAACATCCCCACACTCATCCTCAATAGGAAGGAATATTTCAGGTACGACAATAAGGATCCGCCTCTTGTTGGGAGGGTTGATAGTCCAAACACAGTCCACATTAGATGGGTAATCACCAGGATAATTGGGGGACTCAATATAACCCATAAAATCTCCCAGCTCTCCTCCACACACATGATCTACATTTGACATACATGGAATTCAATAATTGTTGCTCAAAAAAATTGTTGCATATTCTGAACATGATCATGCATTTACTAAATTGTTTTCTTAACAGTAAAAATTGAGCACTTTATGCACCTTATGTTATTATCCCTCAAATTAGTTGAATTTTTTAAAATGACATTGTCTTACTCTTGCACTGAGTAACATTGGTAGCACCATCAAAGTCTGTGGTGGTGTTTCCAGGACAGGTAATGCAATAATTCTGTCCAAACTCAGACTGATATGTGCCAACAGGACATCGGATACAACGGTGTGTGCTGGAGTTGTAGTAATGTCCTGAAGCACAATGCACTGTTCAGCACACACAAGAGAACCACAGAGATGAGGACCAGCGATGAGACCACAGATGAAGTTCATTTATATGAAATTAATCAATATTAGTTTGTACCTTTTGCTTCGCAATCTCTAAAAGACATGCTTCCGGTGTGTTTGGTCATGAGTCCTCCTCCACAGGGGAAGCAGAGTACACGGCCTGGCTCTGGCTGAAAGGTGCCCATTGGGCACAGTTGACATGGGTGGAAACCGTCAGCTGAGAACTGGCCTGCAGGACACTGACCTACAATAAAATAGTGAAATAAACTTTAAGTTCTTTTTTACTTGTCCTCGATATAAAAGTCTCACTTGACTAAAAAACAACAACTGATACGCAACTGTCATGTCAAATAGATATCGTTAGGAAGAAGAATCATGTGGAGAAATTAAAGCCACATCTGATGCCATCAGCCAGGACATTAATGTTGATAATTAAAGGGTTAATTTAAAAGTTAATTTATTGTAAAACAAGGAGTCAAACAAACCTGACTCAGTTAGTTCCAGTAGTATAAAGCATATAAAAGCCTACTCCAAAAGTTTGACTCAATTTGGAGACAATACTAGCAAATGCCAAGCTAATATAAATTTCTGACCCACCCAGTATGTGAATAAATATATACAAGCTGTGATAATTTTTTTAGTGTTATTCTGTCATTTAAAACAATATGCTAGTGGTCCTAGCAAGATGTTATGTGTATGAATACACAACCCACTCCTTACAGTAAAACCCAATTTCACACACACTAGTGTACACACACTAGGGGGCAGCAATGAGCACACATGCCCGGTGGGTTGCCTTAGTCACAGTGCCTGAGAAGTAGTGTGTGTGTGTGTGTGTGTGTTTGTTTATATATATATAGTGAAGTGATGTGCATTTTAATTTGTATCTAAATATGTACAGACCTCCACATTCCGAGACGTTTTTGGCCCCTGTGATACCCTGAGACTGAGCACTGGGGCATGGCTCACAGGACAACTGTCCTTCCATGTCCTGATAGCTTCCTGGAGGACAGTGCACACACTTCTCGTGCTCACCACTGTAGAATGTCCCTGCACCACAGCTGACTGAAAGACACAAATCACAGAGACAATAAGATTTATTTATTTTCAATAAAAATAGTATGATCATTATCACCCTTATCAAACCCAATAAACCTGGGACTTCTTTTTGTTAGGTGACAGTGCTAACCACTAAGCCACAATGCCACCCATTGTTATTACTATTTATTTTGTAATACATTTACATTAGTATTACTGTTATGATAATAATGTTATAATTTGTACTACAACGTTTGGCTTTAGTGGAATTCTAAAAATATCATCGAGTTAAGACACACAGCTTACCACACTTGCCATCACTGAGCACCTGTCCTGTGCTGCAGCTCTCCGCCCCCTCCGGCTGACGGGCCGCACGTTGTGCCACTTCATATGCCGTGCCTGAAAACTGAATGTAGAACTGCTGCTTTGAGATGGATTTTCTTAGTGTCCGCAGTGTGCTCTGCAACCTCTTCTCCGTCTTATCTCGTACACAATCCACATTACAGGATTCTAGTTCAATTAGAAAGTCTGTCAGTGAGTTAGAATCCATTCTTAAATAGCATTATTGTTCGATTTGTGTTACACACACACACGCACGCACGCACGCACGCACGCACGCACGCGCACACACACACACACACACACACACACACACACACACACACGCACACACTGCTTTATTAACCTTTTCTTTATCCTAAAATCCAGCTCACAGCAGTCTGAGCCTTCGATGATGCCACAAAGCTTTTATGATGTAAAATATGGAAGGACATATTAGAGAGGACATACTACTAGATTCAGTGATAATGTATTTACAAAAATCATACTTGCAGAAATCACATGATATATGATCATGCCCAGTTGTAATGAACTTTTCTATGAATGTAACATTAATCAATCAATGAATTGTGGAACATTTATCTAACCACTTTCTACTTATGTGTTTAAGGTTTAGGTCAGGGAGTCCCAGTGGTTTGCTTGATTGTTGAAGGAGGTCCGAATATGATCATGGTGGTGCTAGAGAGTTTGCGTGAGGAGCCTCCAGTTCCTGTGGTTGTGTGTGATGGCAGTGGTCGAGCTGCTGATATACTATCTTTTGCCCACAAACACTTAAATAAAGTAGGGTAAGATTAAACAATAATTAAAAGACGTCACATAAAGCTAAAACTCATTGTCAGTTGATGCATAATAGACTAATGCAAACATACCCTTTTCTAGGACAATAACTGAGGATGCCAGAGACCAGCTTTTAGTCACCATTCAGAAGACATTTAACTACAACAAAAGTCAGTCTCACCAGATATTAATCATGATTATGGATTGTATGAAGAAAAGAGAACTGGTAAGTACAACCTTGAACTGAAAGTACAAGAAATAAATCATCTCTTGTCTGTTTAATCTTAAACATTTGTATAGATATTTATCATTAGATCATTATAGATCATTAAAAAAAGTGGTACAGTGGTGCAGAATGTAAGTGCTGCACATCAACATGGGTCCACTGATTTTTTATTTAAAGGTCTTTGTTGGTTTAGTCAAAAATTGGTTGTGTTATGCAAAAGTTTATGTAGAATTGGTCTCCACCTACTTGGAAAAACACACAGAAGGTAGATTGTTTGTTCTAACGTTGCATCATAGTATCAAAGGGTGAGGGAGAACCATGGATCAGCTACAAATGAATGGAAAGAAAGAAACCTTTTAGCAAGATACATCAACCCATGTAGAACAAATATGAAGCTAAAAAGCCACTAACAAAAACTATGTATTCAAAGAAATTATGTTGCCATACAGCAGAAAAATTAAGAAAATACATGAAAACCTTACAGACGACATTGAATAAACTGAAACGGGATAAAGATAGAAAAGGGATAGAGCAGAACAAAGTCAAGTGAAACTAACGGAATCAAAAAGAGGCTGTATTTTTATCTGTATTTTCTGCATTGCCAAAATGACAAACAACTTATTTAGTAGCTGTCAGCCATACTAAGTTATTTCCAGCTTTAGATGACTAAATACATTTTGATAATATGTCGTAGATGTTCTTCCCTATTTCAGTGGTTTTTTGTTCAACAATGGCCAGGCTAAAACAATTCCAGTTCCTGAAACAGTCAAAATAAGAAATGATTTTTAAAATATTTATCTAGTAATGCAATTAACATATGTCCTTAGTTCTTTTTGAATATTGAATGTTATATAGCATGGTTTTGTTTTCATAATATGAATTTGTATTGTTAAGGATTTATATTAAGTTTTTATATTTAAAGATTAAACAATGCATATTTGTTGTATGGTCTTTTATGCAAAGAATAAACATTTTCCTAAATTCAATGTGTTCATTGTTCTCCATCTTCATTTATGTGTTTCTTCTGTGCAGTCATGTGTTTGAAAACCTTCCATCATACAATCATATCACTTTATAGTTATATCACACATAGCAAAATCATTTGTTCATTCATCAATATGTTTATCTTTTATATAGCTTGGATCCTCAAGCGTTTCCTTTACTTTTGCTAATTTAAATGACATTCACTTACTCTAAATTAAAACTATCACGAAGCAAAAATGTCTAGAAATATTTGTATGTAACTTATGTCACCTGTATTACACCCGTTTGCCATCCTTTCAGCCTTAACTCACAACCTTGTTTATGAGATGCAAGCACTTGATGCTGATTGGCCACTTTTGCTGCCAGCCAAAAAAAATGTAATTTAGCTGCCTCGGAACACCCAGTATATGGCAGGTGCATGCAATTTTTTTTCAATTAAATAAGTGGTATGGGTGAGTGAGATAAATGGGATGTCACACTTTTACTAAGTTCTTGAATTTGGGTAAACTACATTATTCAACAAAGACAAGTTAAAACGTTTTTGTTGCGGCTATAACAGCCTACAATCTATAAAGAAGGTTTACTTTTTTATGTGGTAATGTTTGCCTTATGTCTTATAAGATGCTTAGTCGTGCGTAGTCATGACTTCAACCACGTTCAGTTAATGTTTATATTTATGTGTGAATACATCGTATGTTACACACAAACATACATTCAGACATAGTCACATTAATTTCTCAATTGATTTCATTTATTTTCTGCTTTGAAGTAAATATTTATAACAAGAGGTTTAAGAACCCACTCTAGAGTTTGGAAATGGTTGGGATGTTGCTACACATCCATACCAGTTTAATCACAATTACGCTCAGGCAATAGATTTCATATACAAACCCAGAGAAACAAGGGAAACTTTGATTCCCTGTTAGGAATGGATATGTTGGCTATGCATTAGCTTCACAGTGACATGAGATGCTAAGAGAAAGACATTTTGCGTAGCTTGGTGTTATTAAAAACCTATATCTGCCATTTTTTGTGTATCTTATCAGTGACAAGGGACTTATTGTTTTCATTTAATTATACACTGAACTTATTGAGTCACATTTACTGTAATTCATTCAACCATGCATATTCAACCTAATTTACTAATACCCCCACAAAAGATTACTGTCTTTCGAATGGGAGCAGAGGGACAACAGGATATTGAGATGGCCATACTAACTGCTCTGCTAAAAGGTAATTTTAATGTGCTTTCAAAGTGTCCTCTTTGAAATGTAGCTTATAATGCAAAATAATTTATCACAAAAATACTAATAATCTTTCTATCTATCATAGGCACAAATGCCTCAGCATCAGACCAGCTAAGCTTGGCTTTAGCCTGGAACCGTGTAGATATAGCAAGAAACCAAATCTTTGTATATGGTCACAACCTACCAGTAAGTGAATATGTCAGTAAAAAATATTTACTGTGATTTAATCTGTGTTTTAAATATATTTAATTTACAGCCAGCAGGTGCACTAGCTAGTGAGACCACCACTGTGGCAAGGCCTTCCCAGTCCAGAAGCTCCCCTGCTGGGCCACAGGGCATTCCGAAGAGCAGAGGCAAGAAAGGCAAAGGAGGAAAAGCCAAAGCAGAAGCCCAACAGGAAATAGATCCTAGAAAGTTAGAGTTACTCAACTGGGTAATGGCAAATCAAATCAAATAAGCTATAACCATCTATTTTATTTTGTTCATCATAACCTGACAAAATTATATTATAAAATGCAAATTGAAAAAAGATATGGTTTGACCTAAACATAATTGCCAACGAATGACCTTTTAAAGCCAATTAGTCCAAAACTATCCCACGAGTCTTCCCAAAGATTTAAGTGACTTGGTTTCACATTGCCATAATTTAGACAAGCCGTCGACATGCCGGCTATTTGAGTGATGTTAAAATTAAGTCTATAATTAGTCTATCATGTGAACATGTAAGTGTGACAAATATTCAAAGAAGTATACTTAGGAAAGGCCAACTAATGTTTCAAAATACTCTAAATTATGACTTAAAACTATAAATAACCTAACCTAACTTCTGTTTGTAATTTTGACATTCACTTGAATTCTGAAAAGTATTTGTAGTTGACTTTAAGTTCCTTAAGCATAATTACAGAATTTATTTGTGTTGTTTTGTGAGAATGTTTATTATTTATCTTTTGGCGCCCTCTTCAGGTGAACTCATTGGAACAGGCGATGATGGATGCCCTGGTTCTAGACAGAGTGGATTTTGTCAAGCTGCTTATTGAAAATGGGGTCAACATTCATCACTTCCTCACCATCCCACGTCTAGAGGAGTTATACAACACTGTGAGCATACTGACCCTAAAACACAACAGTTTATGGCGTAATTTATTTAGCATTTTAACAGACAGGAAATGGTCGTTCATCACAAACGATTGCAAACGATACACAAGTTACATCAAACACAATCATAGACAATTTGGTCTCCTCAATTTGCTTTACCTGTGAAGGAATCCGAAGTACCCGGAGTAAACCAAAATGGGCACGGGGAGAACATGCAAACTCCACACAGAAAGCCCCCGGGCCAACCTGGGAATCGAACACAGGAGTGTTCACCGCCCCTTATAATGTGCTTGATCCTTCAGAAGAACTGTTGTTATATTGAGTCGTCACATGGGATCGGTGTATTGCATTTTCTCATTATTTCTGAGTGCTGTCTCTTTTTTTATTTTAGAAACTTGGACCCCCCAACACGCTGAGCGGTGTAGTACGAGATGTTAAAAAAGTATGTGCAAAGATAAGTTTCCTTGTTGTTTTAAAAGGTTTAGTAATGTAAGGCTTAAGTTCGTACGTTTTATGGATACACATACACATGCTGTTTACAACCAGATGGAGTGACAAGCGGGGACGGCCAATCATGCGTTAGCAAGAAACATCTGAGCCAAACTGATGAGCTTGTGCACTGTCTAAAAGGAAACAGGCTTAAGTATAAAACGCCTCCACAAAAATTACATCCTATTTCGAAAGGCACATAGTTCACAGTCATCTGTATTTATCATCGTTTTAAAACTAAATGATCTTCTTTCAAAAGCCATGCACGCTTGTGCTATTAGTACGCAAAGATGCGTGACAAGGCCAGAAATGTTTCCCCTAACCAACCTAAATGCCTTACAACTCAAGACACAGTTTTAAAGAACAATTATTCACCAAATAGTGATCCTACATATCATATATGGCCTCTGCTGCTCAAGATTTGAGTTTTAATATTGCATTTTGATGCGCATTCATGATTCGCTATATGTGGAAACAAAACGACCACATACCTTTGTCCATATAATTGATGTCCTTATGTCTTTATGTCGTTATCAAGATCATTACAAAATTCTTTTAAATTGACTGTAATTTTGATTTCTATAATTAAATGACAATGTTTTTTAGGGGAACCTTCCACCAGACTACCAAATTACCCTAATTGACATTGGATTAGTTATGGAGTACCTAATGGGAGGAGCGTACCGCTGTAACTACACAAGAAAAAGTTTTCGTTCTCTCTACAACAACCTATATGGCCTTAAAAGGGTAAGCACAAGTGTACAAACGCCATGTAGCAAAAATCATCCTATGAAACCCTTAAATCTAATATGTGGCCATTTTCAGCCAAAGGCTCTAAAACTCCTTGGCATGGAGGTATGAATATTTTTATCCTTGTGAATTTTGACATCTTTTTGACATGAAGTTTTATTGTAAAAATCTTTTATTGTAACATTTATATGTTGATTTGCTACTAACACTTCCAGGATGATGACTCAAATCTAAAAGGGAAGAAGAAAAAGAAAAAGAAAGAAGAGGAAGTGGACGTAGATTTGGATGATCCTGAAGTTAGTCGTTTCCAGTACCCATTTCATGAGCTGATAGTGTGGGCAGTGCTGACAAGAAGGCAAAAGATGGCTCTGTTCCTATGGCAGCGTGGAGAGGAGGCCATGGCGAAAGCTCTAGTGGCCTGTAAGCTCTATAAAGCAATGGCTCACGAGTCTTCTGTCAGTGAACTTGTTGATGACATTTCTCAGGATCTAGATAACAATTCTAAGTAAGTAACTAAACCAGACTCATGTACACAATCAGAATACACTAATAAGTGGACACTGGGCTTTTACCTAGTTTTCCTTGGTCCTTACTCATGTAGCCTGCCAATGCAATTATACAATTATTATATCTATACTATTAACCATTAACATGATCACTGACAAATGAAGTTAATAACATATTATCTCTTCATTATGTCACCTATTAGTCGGTGGGCTATATTGGGATTCAAGTGAACAGTTTATTTTCAGAGTTGATGTTGGAGGTAAAAAATGGGTAAGTAAGGATTTGAATGAGTTTGACAAGGTTTACATTATTATGAGGGCTAGATGCTTGGGTCAGTGCGTCATTGATTTGTTATAGTTCAAATTGTTAAAGAAGTTAGTGCTGGGTCTGATAGAAAGGTGTAAAAATACACGGTGCATAACAACCAAAAAGGGCACAACATAATATTAGGAATAATACTATTAGGTCATAATACTATTCCTAATTAGTGCTTGTTTTATCTTTAGGGAGTTTGGATCTTTGGCTTATGAGCTTCTAGACCAAGCATACAAGAATGATGAACAAGTGGCAATGAGGCTTTTAACCTATGAACTTAAGAACTGGAGCAACTCTACCTGTCTAAAGCTGGCTGTGGCGGCTAAGCACAGAGACTTTATTGCCCACACATGCTGTCAGATGCTCCTTACAGACATGTGGATGGGCTGCCTAAGAGTGGGCAAGAGCCCAGGACTCAAGGTTATCCATTTTTACCTTTTCATATATTAACTTCCAAAATTCACATTTACTAACTCATTAATTCTCTTATAAACAAATGATAAACAACAAAACCCTCACTCAACAAAACAATTACTTTTTAGCTATCTTAAAATATCCTTAAATATTTCTATCTACTATAGTGAAGCATGAGTATAGCGCTAGTTTGATGTAATTTTGTTAGGGATAGTATAAATTATGATCTATACACTTTCAAACAAGTAGCCTTCTGTTATTCTTTAATCTTTGAACTTTATACACTTAGGTGATTGTTGGCATCATCTTCCCTCCTTCAATCCTGCTTCTGGATTTCCGTGTAAGTGATGACACAAACCAAGGCTTTGATGATAAAAAGAACTATATTAATAAAAGTGATGACAACAAATCCAGCAAGGTAAATATGTTACTAAATTAAATGATCTAGAATTAAGGCCCATTAAGTCCAAGTGCATCAGAAACAATGGCCTGGTGGTTATGGACAGGTTAGCTGTCTTGGATGTTTCCTATCTTTTTAATGTCACCCAACATAGACCATAACAAATCAGATTAGGGTAAAACAGAGTGAATAAATTATTAAATTAAAGTTTGGCAGGGATTGTGCCGGAAACACCACAATTCCATAACTGAGTCTATATACTTTTGGTCAACACATAAATTGACACTAATTGAATAAACTAATTCTAACCAGATGTGTGGTATGATGTAGTATTTTGTGCTATTTCTTGGTAGAATTTTATACACTGACAATTATTCTTTAAGGACAACACAGACACCCACTCAAAGAAAGTAGACGAAGAAAACAGCAAGAAACAAAGTCGAGTGCCAATTGGAAAGAAGATTTATGAGTTTTACAATGCTCCTTTTACCAAGTTTTGGTTTAATACGGTACACGAAACCTTCTTTTATTCTCATTGTTTAACTGCCATTCAAATTATTAATTACCGAAAAGATGTTGAATTGATTGTTTTTGACAGATCTCCTACCTTGTGTATCTTATGCTGTATAATTACATTGTCCTGGTGAAGATGGAACGCTGGCCATCAATACAAGAGTGGATAGTTATTTCCTACATTCTGACACTGGGCTTGGAGAAAGTTAGGCAGGTGAGGTCAATGTTTTACTAAGTAATTACACATTGTCCTAATACTGGGGTCTTGAACCCGTCCTCAAAGGACAGGTGTGGCTTCTAGATTATAAAAGCAGGTCATAACACACCAGATTTCAATTAGTTTAATTATCTAGTCTCATTTAGACAGCTGATCGTATGACCCTCTGGGTCAGTTGGAACAAAGATCATCTTTATGGATCCGGTTTGACAATCGTGTCCTAATATGTTTATGTAATAGGGCTGTAAATAGAGTATTATCTTTGAAAAATTCAGATTTGAGTTTAATGTAATCTGTTTGTCCCAGACAGATTTGTACAGTTACATGTCAAAGTGACATAGAGACATCGGTAGAAAACAAAAAGATACATAGTTTATAATTGTCATTAACAATAGTAAATGTACGCAATTTGTATTTATATCTAGAGTGCTTAATGTACCTGTTACAACTTAAAGCTCTGACTATACTTTGTGAAATTTGTGTTAGATTCTGATGTCAGAGCCTGGGAAACTGAAGCAGAAGGTTAATGTGTGGCTGGAGGACTACTGGAACATCACAGACGTGGTGGCCATATCAATGTTCATGATGGGTTTATTGCTCAGGCTGGAGCCCGAACCATACATGGGCTATGGCCGAGTTATCTACTGTGTGGACATCATATTCTGGTACATCCGTGTGCTGGATATTTTCGGGGTCAATAAATACCTTGGTCCTTATGTTATGATGATAGGGAAAATGGTAAGTGACAGCAGATATTTTTAGAAGTTTTCATCTCAGGATGAAATAACCTTTCAGTCATTAGTCTCTTGCAAACCTTGGAAATTAACTTATATGTAAGTTAAATAAATAACTGTATGACCGGTGTTGTAACCTCACTATTGTGCTTCAGATGATCGACATGTTGTATTTCGTGGTGATCATGTTGGTGGTTCTCATGAGCTTTGGGGTGGCACGCCAGGCCATCCTACACCCAGACGAGAAGCCCACCTGGCGTCTAGCTCGAAACATTTTCTACATGCCCTACTGGATGATCTACGGCGAGGTGTTTGCCGACTCAATAGACCGTAAGACTAGAATTGATAGTAAGCTTTTTTTCCTGTTTCCACAGTAGTCTGTCTTCACTTGTGCTAGCCTTCCCTTACCTCTGTTACCGCTGTTTATAGTCGAATAGTATGCAGGTAATGAATGTTTCAGCCAATGTGTTACCTTGTTCTTCAATATTTGTTGTTTGCTCCAAACTACAAAACTAAAACTTATTATGTAGCAAGTATAAAAAGTAACAATGTTGTTAGGTACACATTGTGATTGATAGTGCATTATTACTGAACTGAATTTTTGTTAAATAAAAAAAAACATTTAAATGTAATAGAGAAAGACGCCACAACCGCAACCCCAAAAAAGAGCAGCTGAACACTGAAAATTACAAGGAAGGTTTGGCGCTGCTTTGATGCACATGAACACATGATGAACATTTTTAATATTTATTAATCGGTTAAGTGGAAGAAGTGAAAGTGAGAGAAATGTGGGTGAATGCAAACGGTAGTCTAAAAAAAATCACATTGGAATATATCTAGTCATATTTCAGACCTAAAATAAATAAATCTGATAAAAAATTGAATAGCTTTACTGAAAATTAAGCTTAGTTATATTTTTGATAAGGGGGAAATAAATCCCCTTTTTGTTGCTTATATTAATATTTATTTATGTATATAAAGTTTATTTTATTGTTTAGTAATGAATATTCAGAAACATAAGCTGTTTGAATGTGCATATTTTAAAAACATTACCCTCAAATATTGCTGATTTATATTTTTTATCTTCTAAAGTATATGCCATGGAAATCAACCGTAAGTAAATTTAATATTTTTGACAGATTTCAAATAAGCTTTGCCCATCGTGTGAGAACTGTAATTTATTTAAAAAAATAATGGATATTATTTACCAGCACCCTGTGGTGACAACATGTACGATGAGGATGGTAAGAAACTCCCCCCCTGCATTCCTGGGGCATGGCTCACTCCAGCCATCATGGCCTGCTATTTACTAGTGGCAAACATCCTCCTTGTTAACCTGCTTATTGCTGTGTTCAAGTGAGTGTACAAAGTCAATTGTTTGTTCAACACTGATATAAATACTATAAATATCATATTAAATATTAATATGTTTTCAACAGCAACACCTTCTTTGAGGTAAAGTCCATTTCAAACCAGGTGTGGAAGTTCCAGCGCTATCAGCTGATTATGACTTTCCATGATAGGCCAGTGCTTCCTCCACCCCTTATCATCTTTAGCCACATCTACATCCTTATGAGACGCTTCTGCTACCACTGTGGCAAAAAGAAGGAACTAGAGTTGGATGAGAAAGACAAAGGATTAAGTATGTTCATTATTCAATTTGTCCAGTACAAAATAAGACACAGATAGCTTTATTAAAATAATACTGATAATAAATGGTGACTAAATAATAATACAATTCCAATAACAATACTAAACATTTGCTTGGGTGACATGGTGGCTTAGTGGTTAGCAGTGTCATCTCAAAGTCCCGGGGTTGATTCCTGGGTAAGGCATTTACTCTATGTACTCAGGTTTCCTCCCAAATTATGTGTGTTTGCCTCTGTACCCTGCAACAGTCTGGAGGCCTGTTCAGGTATTTAGTGTAATGTGTGTTCCACCATAACCCTAAATAGGATTAAGTGGTGTTAATACTAAATAATAGGTGGATGGATACATTGTACTAAACTGACAGTTTACATTCTGTGTTTTATTTATTTTTATTGTTTTATTTTAAGAGCTTTTGCTGAATGCAGATGAATTGAAGTCATTGTATGAATTCGAGGAACAGTGTGTGGAAGAGTACTTCAGAGAGAATGAAGATATGCAGCAGTCCTCAAATGATGAAAGAATAAGAGTAACATTTGAAAGGTACATAAATTAATAACTACACCTAAACCTCAACGACAAACATGATATTGAACTGTATACAAAACAAGTAAGGGCTTTTCATATTCTTCTGATGTAATCCAGCAGATATTTAAATTATTTGTAGCAAATGTAACAACATGCTGATCTTGCAACATTAAAATGCAGATGTTGGTGCAGTTTTGGTGTAATGCATTTGTATAATCTTTGTATTAAAGTTTGTATTTCAAATGTGATGGAACAGAAAGCAGAACATGCTGAGTCTGATGTAGGCATCAGATTGTAACTATGTTTATACTGTATTTACAAAATATAATGATTGGTGAAAACATGGGAAAGATGTTCTTTCTACGTTATTTAAGTAAACACATGAGTCCCACACATGTTAATAAGTAAATGAAACCTTGTTTTACTCCTTCATTACCAGAGTTGAAAACATGTCCATGCGCCTAGAGGAGGTCAATGAGAGGGAGATTGGCATGAAGACCTCCCTGCAGACAGTAGATCTAAGGTTGGCCCAGTTGGAAGAAATCAACTCTCGCATAAGCATTGCTTTGGAGAAGCTGGCAGGAATTGATCACACTGAATTAAGCAGAACACGGTCAGGGATGTCCTCCGTGTGTGGTCAGTCATCTCTCCTCCGATCAAGCAGTTTTAATAATAGCGATGGATACAGCCTCTATCAGTATAGTTTGGATGACTGCTCAGCCACAGAGGAGAAAAATCATCCAAAGTCCTCCCGGTTTTTACCAGAAATTGTTGGAAATGCATCAATTTCTACAATTGAATATGGCTCAAGTTTAGAGGTAGAGGTTTCAGAAATGAGTACTAACCCAAGCCCAGGTTTGGGCATCTTGATTCCACCTTGTGAGAAGAAAACCGAATGTATGGATCAGACACGTGATGTACCAGCTCAGATTCTTCCAAAATGTGAAGTTCTTGATAGTGTCATACCGTCAAAATGTTTAGAAAAAGTAAAATCATTTAGAGATTTTCCGTCAGACGATCAGAGTACTTCACCATGTGTAAAACAAAAGGCGGAAAGCACCAACTTGTTTTGTTCAGCTTGTAATGAAGATTCAGCATGCTGGGCCCATGATTACAAATCTTCTACAACAAGTTGGTGGAGTCCTGGCTCAGAGTGCAAGCTTCAACCTGGCATTTATGGTCAATCACCACCTGATATACACATAATAAAAGCTCCAAACAAAAATAATCAGTTGATGCTACAAGTTCACTTTAACAACACAGCAGACAAACATGTGGATGGCCTGAAAGATGTTAAGCAAGAGAATGATGCAACAGAGGAATCTCTAAACTCTAAAGAGGGCAAGGCAATGGCGACGGATCAGATACAGGAGAACCAAATAGAAAGTAGGGTGTACTCTCTGGAGGGTGTACAAGGCTCTTGCCATCTCCATGTACCTGAAGAAAAAGAATTACTTCCAGCCAGGTCCAAGAGCTGGAACATGAAAGGTAACAAAACTTTTGGGGCAATCACAAACAAGTCTCAAGGATCCAGCAAGGAGAGACGACTATCATGTGGAAATTTTCCGAAAAAGCCTGAAAAAGAGTCTCAGAGTTAAGAAAGACTTTTCTACAAGGCAACATTCTATAAAGTAGAAGTAAAAAGCTGTAGGGTCGAGTTAGGATAATAATAAAAAAAACTCCCAGTTGAATGGTTGAAGTTTTTTTTTTAATTAGAGCTTTTAACATGTCTGTACATCTTTACCATCACTGTCAATACCAGCATCTAGCAACCCTGCACTAGGCGCGTCATAATGCTCATCGTCATCGTACTGCCTGCAACAGTCTATTTTTAAGCCTTGTACCTGCACAGTTAAAACAGCAAGTTAGTCTAGAAATATCAAATCTCAGATCGGTGTGGTAGTCTTAAAAAGAAATATGTTTAGATAAATGTCTGGTGTGTTGCAGTCTTGGCAGTGCAAAAGACCAATGTGTCAGTGACTGACAAACCAAGACAAGAGTCAACAATCAACAGATCATTGATATTTTGGAAGTAAATTGTCAACACAGGTTAAAATGTGCACAGATGTTTGAATAAGTCTGGAGGACATTCCAAAATTAATTATAGCAAGTTGTGTTACACAATATTGCCATGCGTCATGGATAGGCACAAACTGGGTCCATTGTTTTTGTAAGGGACAAAGCAGGAATGCTGAACAGGTGCTCACTCATAGTGTATTTCAACATTGCAAAGTGCTCAATTTGGAATTTTTGAAAAAGACTACCATTTATTCAATGTGTGTGATGTGTTTGTCGTTTATTCAATAACACATCCATTTGACTCATTTTCTCTATCACTATAGTAAATAAATACTTTTGTAAATGACCCGGTCACACCATTACATTAGGGAACATGCAACACCTAAAAGGAATGCCAAGAGACACACTGGTGGGTTAGTAGCACATTACACAGGGGTAAAACAATCTGGGTGGTTTTCAGGGGTTAGTTTCCCTAGGTCTTCTAATTCTAATGCTTCAGCCTACCATGAATGCATCAAACATTGTAAGAACGAGTTGCACGGGGTTTTAAAGGTTTGTTTGTTTCAGCTTGACTGTGACCCAGTGAAGTAAGCAAGGTTGTTTGTTGTGGAAAAAACTAACAGAGAGGCAGACAGGCAGAACTGGCTGGGGTTTAGACCCCATCCAACACATTTAAAATTACTTATACACCTTAAGCCAGGACATACTTATTCAGGATTAATGAACAAAAAACCTAAATACAGTCACAACTGTTTTAGAAAGCATTTGTAGAATATTTAGCACTTTGAAATGTAAAATGCATCACAAATAAAATGTATTCTTTTTTATTATTATTATTATTAGATAGATTCTGGTGTCATTACTTATGTTTGTGTAATATGTAGTTGTATTGCAATTTCCAATTCCTGTATTTGTATCCTGCCATAATTATTTAATACAGAATGTAAAGCGCAACAAAATGATATAATAAAAATGCCCTTTATTACGCCTCATATGCAACTTCAACATCACATTTGCGATTTCATGACACCAGACGTTTTAAGGTGTTATTAAAAAATAAATTCGTATAATGTTGCGCCCTCTAGCGTTGAATTGATGAAACGGCTGTATTCGGATTACATGACAGCAGTGAAGAGATACAGAACAAAACATATTGATCACACAAACCATCACTATAAACAATTTACCTATGCAATGTGCGAAACAGTGTACTACTTATTAGTTTAAATATTTTTTAAAAATCACACATATTAGATGTTACATACTTTTTAAACATGCCTTCCACATCAGTAGGTTGACAAACACTGGCCTTGTGATGTAAAACATCATTAAAACTCAACAAAAAAAGAATATAAGTTCTACAGTTAACATATACCAAAAACAACAATAGTGAACATCAGTGCTGGAATAATCTGCTACATTATTATGTATTACTTTAGATGCAGAATATAAACATATTCAGAAGCTTGAATAACAAATCAGACACGTTAATGTAATTATAATACAGACATTTAAGGCATCAATAGTAAATATGTCAAAAATAAAAGGTGGTGGTATTGCCAAATTTGCGATCAGTCTCTGACATCTAAGTGCAATATTTTCATTTATTAGTTGGCAGAGACACAGTAAAATATTTATGGTTAGTCTCCTCTGTGCTCCTGTTCCAAGTTACACAAAACCTGTGCTGGTGGATGTAAAAACTGTGTCCACTGTTCATGTGCTGTCCATTATTTAATTAACATTTTTACTTACCTAAGCTCGAGGCAGAATAACACACTGGATAGTTGTGCTGTGTAACACCCCATATTACCCAGTGCAATAAGATACTAAAAACATACCAATTCAAACTCTTTATTGGGGCCTAATTAGGCCTAAAATAGGGGGTAACAAAACTGTTAGCTGTTTGTTTAAATACTAAGGTCACACTAAGGCTTGCATTTTTACCTTTTAAACATCGATAAATTTAAGCAAAATCCACCAGGCCACAAGTTGAGTTTGTTTTAACATAACAGGTCACAATTATTTTCTAACAAATAGTGACAAAACTTGGTTTTAAAAGTAGTAAGAACAAATTTGAACGACCACATTGAAAACAAGATGAATATTATATTTTGCGATCCAGATCATGAAAGGTTATTTTATGCAGTCAACAATACAAACACAGCAATCAAACTACAAACTGTCATATATCATCCTGTAACTAGCTAACAGAAGCTCGAGGACGGGACCAGGTCTTTTATAAGTATGTGATGACCATTCATGTCAGCTGATACTACTGAAATGAAATGTGTCTATTCCAAACAAACTCAATATTAAAAACAACATCATTTACAGCACTAAAGTTATTGTTACTTATTATTCTGTGCAACTGGGTGCAAAATACATAGACAAGAATTCACTAGGCATACTGATAATGTAATATTACATCCAGGGGTCTATTACTAAAGAACTATTGGTAACAGATATAAATGGTGACAAACGTAAATTGAATTATCTTAGCTTTCAACAAAAAAGAAGCACAATAGGTGATTTAAAACTACATAGCAGCAAAAAGGCTAAGAAGTGAACACGAACAGCACATAAAACAAAAAAGCCAAGCATTAGTGGCTTTCTATTCATTCACATACAGCTATTTGTAATTCTGTCCCACTTTCCACCACACAAAAAGTTTAATTAAGTAAATGTCAGTCGAAAACACTACACTTGCTACTATTGGTCTAACAGCGTTTTGTCCTGGAAGACAACACTTTAGCACAATATTTTTCTTTGTTTAATTACGCCAGCTAATGAGGATCCATAGTGGCGTGTGACATATAGGATACTACTAACAAAAACAGGAGTCAACAAGTATGATGACATAGCATACTAGTATTTTAGATAAAACAGACCAGCAATTCACAAATGCAACATCAGTAATCATTATTTCTCTTAATATAAAAGGGCTATAGTAACAGTAAACAGACATCTGCAGCAGCACAACAATGAAACTTGAGTCTATTACTTAACTTAGATACACAGTGTTTGGTGTTATTGCAGAGCTTAATTTTACTTTAAGGCAAACTGTTGTGTTACAGTGAACCTTCAAATGTCACATCTTCCTATGTTGAATATCCATAAAACTAAAGAATATTTCTTCATGCTTTATTTATGTTTTTTCATTAACCTTATTATCACAACCTTTATCCTATTTTCTTCTACTACTGGAGTGAAAATGTTTGTAAACTGAATGTTAAACAATCCTCAGAGTTCCTAAATAACTGCTGCATCATACAAAAGCCACCGTCATAATTCTCATGGCTACATAAAACATGTGCAAATACTGTTAAATATACAAATCACATACTAAAACTAATACTAAAATAATTGATATGCAAAAACATAACTACATTGTATATATTATATTGTGCTGTATAGGCACATGGATGGACAGTAAAAGCATTTCAGTAAAATCCCATCAACAAAATGATTAAAATCTGAAAATTCTTTTTGAATTTATATGTTAGCAATGTGTAACTGAAACATCTAAACTCACTTGACTAGAAAAAAGAATTCTGTATACATGTATATATTCTTTATATAACACAAACCCCATTTACAGAAATGTTTAAACTGACACATTGTAAAATGTAATAAAATAACTTTGATTTATCTGAGAAAAGTACCAAGTAGAAAAGTACAAATGTAGAGTTCGATGCTTGCAACACATTAAAAGTTTTGGGCAGATGCAAGTTTTGCTTTTTGTTTATCATCTTCCCAAATAAGATTTTTAATTGGGAAAACTATTGTTTTTGTTGGAAGACTTACACAACCTTAGTGTATTTAAGACTGTATAGTGTAACTACCTGAACTACCTTGAATCTTGAATGCTTGTCTATATTCACAAAATGGAATTCACTTGCTAAATCCACTGTCTTTCTTTTGTACTTTTGTCAGTTAAAAAAAGAGAATTAACACATTTGCAAATTAACAGATTACTGTTTTTGTTTTTTGCAAAATGTGCAGCGTTTTCTATAAATCGGGTTGTGTGTTTGCGGGAAAGATTTAGAGACATTAACCTGAAAGAAGTACTAATTGATTCTAAAGTTATGTTATATAGGTCTTTTAAGGTATACCTCTGTGAATAGTTATTAAGGACAATAGATAAGGTTATATTGGCAGTGCAACACTTTAAGCTAGGCTACACTTTTAAAACATACTGCATACCTTTATAAAACATAAATAAAAGAATCGTAAAATGAATTCTGAACTTTATATTCTAAACTAATCAATGAAGGCAGTCAAAGTATGTGTGTTCATAAAAAGGAATATGTTTCCTTTTCCTCTACTATCCGTATCGGCACCTTGTCTGTGCGGCTGTACAAACCGGTGTCTTCGTGAGGAGTAATAAAAGTATGTGAGCATCTCTCAATCATGGCTCACATGACTTCTCATATCAGCTGAGTCTGCAGCAAGAAAGATCAAGTCTATAAATGCAGTCCCTTCGTTGTAGTCCTTCATATCAGCGAGCATCTGAATAAGCTGTGTTTCTTTGAACGTTTCTCTGTTATTTTAATAGGGGCTCCAGTGTCACCGTTACTGCCATCATTCTAGGAAAGAATTAAATCCAACATATAATTCAGTACGAGTAAGTACAAGTGCACTGTGGTAGTGTTTGAGATCGAAGACCAGTTCAGTCAAAACGTGCATGGCTCACCATTTTTCTGTTGAGTCTAGACATGATGTCTCTGGCCAGGGTAAAAAATGCCTCTTCTACATTCACACTGGTTTTTGCACTGGTTTCTAAAAACTTGATTCCATAGTCTATTGCAAGCTACAGGACACAGAAGTAACAGTTCAATGTTACAAGTATAAAAAGACGAGTGGCAGGAGGTATTAGTTTAAACACAACTTTAGAAACAAGAACGATTACGAACACTCTTACAATGGAATTTATTCTGCACTTTACTGGGATTAATCCATCATTTTGTCAATGATCATATGGACAGCACATAATTACTCAGTGTAAACTACTGAACTGTACATTCATAGTCATATAGTTGATTTTTATAATGGATTTCTTAGACATTACTTATTTCTCCTATGTTATTGTGATGTGACAATAAAAGTGATTAGATTTTGATTTGATTTAGTCTTTCGTCAGTAAGAAAATGGTAAAAAATCAGGACGTAGCTGGCGGCCTTACAACAATCCCTTCACACAAAGGGTTGATTGGCTGAACATGATTGTGGAAATGGTTAGGAAAAAATATAATGTGTTATTAATAAAGAATGTTTGAAAAATGTATATTACACTGTAATATAAACACAAACTGTGATATGTTGAACACAAAATATTTTAATTGGAAGTTAATTTAATAGCCATTTTAACATATTTTAATAGTATACTTTAAAAAAAGATTTTTTTAATGCCTGTATCAAAAAACAAAATAGTATGCCGACGTAGAACTCATTTTGCCATATGCATCTAGTTTTAATTTAGATTCTATTTTATTACAAAATAACAATAAAACATGTTTAACAATCGAAAGGCATATTAAAACATTATTTTATATAAAGAGTTTTATTCCCTC
Source organism: Hoplisoma paleatum (assembly GCA_028565875.1). NCBI lineage: Eukaryota > Metazoa > Chordata > Actinopteri > Siluriformes > Callichthyidae > Hoplisoma > Hoplisoma paleatum. The sequence continues at coordinate 1,555,842 of JAOTRQ010000006.1, read as the reverse complement.
TGTATAAAAAAAACCGATTAAGCACAGCATTTGATCAGAATAAATATAATAATAATAACAACAACAACCTTCTCGCCTCGTTCTTTTGACACCTGCCTCTTCTCATTCATGTCACATTTGTTTCCTAGGATCATACGCTCTACATCTGATGATGCATGCTAAAGAAATCAACACATATTACACATTCAACTCACTATTCAATTAAAAATTCCAGGCAATGGTAATACACAGACAATGACCATCTCAATACAGTTGTCTATTTTTTTACTTGATGGTATATTATATGGTGCATTGTATGATACAAAAAAACATGGCATTTAGGCAAAGGTCAAGAACAAATTGGTTACATTCATGACAGGAAACGAGTACGGAAATGGTGGCTAAGTGGGTTGCACTGTCGCATCACAGCAAGAAAGATAAAGTTTGCATGTTCTCCTAGAGTCTGTCTATGTATTCCTGGTGCTCCGGGAGTAATTAGTACCCATTTTCTGTCATGAATTTAACCAAAGTGTAAAACATGACATAAAATTCCTTTAAAACTATCATACTCAAATTTAAATATCACACACATTCATGGAAATTACATGTTATGTTAAACTAGTTTTCACTAATTATTCAATCAAAAAGAAACAAAAAGGATTTTAATGGCAAGTTAACCAAAAAATGCATAGCCCCCAAAACCATATGTAAAACTTGGACTTTCATTATAAAGCAAGTTTTGTCAAGCAAACAAATTTTGTTGGTATAAAAAAATCACTTCTTTTAAATTTAAAAGCTTGCAAGCCAACCTCCTCAATATTGCGAATCCAGTTCTTGATGTTTTCAAAAGACTTGTCACTAGTGATATCATACACTAACATGATGCCCTGCAGTGAAACACAAACGATGAGATATAGTGACAAAAACAGAACTGGTATATACACAATTTGTGACTTTTAATTACAACAATATTTTGTAGATAGACAGGATCACCATTGCTCCTCTGTAGTACGCTGTGGTGATGGTCCTAAACCTTTCTTGTCCTGCGGTGTCCCTGTAATATGGACAGAGATCACATTGATGAACCTAATCCCTGAACACTCAAAAGGTCATTATAAAGGCTATTAATCATGCAAGTCATGCAACACCTCTGACAGACCGGTGATGGCCAGTCATTACTAAACTACATATCCTGTAAATAGAAAAGCTGCACTTTTCAGTGCACTTCAGTGTGCACGTCCTTCACGTTAGTCATATAGTGACAGATTCGGCCTAGTGAGCACTAAACCCCCAACAGGAAAAGCTGTTTGGCTTCTGACGTCAGTGCTCACATAGTTAGAAATCAAACAAAGGAGTTAGAGGAAGGGCAGGCTCATAAAGAATAGATATAGAACTACATGAAGAACAATGCAGTAAGAAGCATTCTATACTAGTAGAAAACAGAAGTATGATTGTATAGTTTAAAAAAACAATAAGACTTAGTGCTCCAGTCTAAACAGTTAATGATTGTGGACATTGCAAGTTGCTCAAGGGCACAATATTTGGTTTCATTAACAGTCCAGTAGCTTAATCACTAGGCTACAGTGGTAATGTAAACCTTAAAACTAAGCATAATCTTTAAAAAACCTATACATTTAAAGAACTCTTGCTAATATTTTGTCAAATTAAATGTATGTTTGCACAATCTAGATGAAAGATCCATCAAAGGAATCCAATGTCTCAATCTTAAATATATTTGTGATTGTATCTGCCTTGCAGAGTCATTTTAATATTTTCATTTCATTTTCATAAACCACCATTATTGGTTAGGGTCACAGCATACCAAAAAATCAGTGTTACACAAGTGCACCCCAAGCACTAAGTGAACAAAATTTAGTTCAGAATTCTTACCATATCTGAAGTTTGATTTTCTTTCCATTCAACTCGATAGTTCTGATCTTGAAGTCAATTCCTATAGTGAAAAAATGGAAACATACACAGTTACAATGCAACAAAGGCTAAAGGCTGGAGTAGACATATCAACAGTAAAGATCAAGTCAAATGTACATTAGTGAGAGAGATGGAGATTATAAAAGCCTTGGAGTTGCTGTGACTGAATTATTAAAATTGACTTCTTTGCAAAAATGAATGTGTTTTACAACATAAATGTGTATTTTGTAAAACTTTTGCTTAAGTATAAAAATTTATAATGCACACAAGCACAAGATCTGCCATGAAAGAAATCCGTTAATTTAAGCACAGAGGAAATGGTTAGATAAAAAACAAAAATGAAAACGAAAATGAAATGGTTTACAACTTCTGGAATGCACATGACTATGGCAGACTAAAGAAAAACTAGTTTGGTCATTAACTAGATTAATTATTAGTTATTGCAAAATACATGGAAGAGGAATTTAAAAAGCACAAAATTGTAATTTGGACAATGCATATCAACAGTATGTAATAGTAAGTAATAACCCAGTAAAAAAAATTTAAGTATCTCCAATGATCAGCAGCACTTTAACAAATCACGCAAATATCAACAAAGAGTAGCAATAAAAAAAGTAGTTAAATAAAAGCATTAACAAATGATCTTACAGCACATAAGCAAAATAAACGTTAAACGAGTTAATGAATACCACTCTTATTTTATAAATGTCACAATGTAACTGCCAATTAGAAACATTTAATATTTAGATTTTACAAAGAAAGATGCATAAAATAAACTGGGGCACATTTAGAATCTGTCCTGAACTCATAACTTATGTTCAAGATATGTTAAGACACTAAAATTTAAAAATTGGGTTTTAAAAGTAGTAGAGAGTTGTTAGCAATAGCCTTTCTCACTGCTACAGTGCAAAACCAAAAAAACAACAACAAAAAAACAAAACAAAAAAAACAAATGATCAAATATGCCTGTATGAAACTTAATTTTTGACAGCACTATAAAAAATTATAAGTGCATATTTCATATTTACATGCTACCTTCTTAAAAGAACGGATATAAATTCAATTGCAGCTAACTCCAAGAGCTAATTAGATGTTTCATTATTTAATTCATGTCAGCTGCTTTAACCATCATCATGACTAATGAATAGTTTTAGAAGTGAAAGTGATGGGTTGATATGGAATCCAAACAAATCCATAAGTCAATTAAATTTCCTAATACATTTCCAATAGTATAAATATCGTGTTTTTATCAGCCCAAACTAATTCCACAAAGAAAAAGATGTGGAAGATGTGATATGTTCTATATGTATTTAAGGAATGTATATTTGTTTTTTATTTTGTGAAAATTAAGGAATCGAGACAATCACCTCTCCTGATAGATAGAACGACTAGTTTGCATTAAATGATTAAAAACTTATAGTTTTAAATAATTATTGCTTTAAAGATGTTTAACCACCTTAACCTGTTGTATGTAGCTTCTATAGATGTTAAAAGCGTTATGTGATT
>JAOTRQ010000006.1:1527927-1548613 GCA_028565875.1 Hoplisoma paleatum | reverse complement strand
AACTCATATTACAGTAAACATGAGTATGTTTTTGTGTAACAGCTGGCTAAAGACCTAATGCACCCTACCTTTGACTTGGAGAGCAGGCAGCATAAAAAGAAGAGGCTGGTCCAAAGTCCAAACTCTTACTTCATGGATGTGAAATGCCCAGGTATAAATCACACCTGAATTAATATGACATAGTTTATCTGTCTGTCTCTCTTTCTTTCTCTTTCTCGCTGTGTGTGAGAGTGAGTTAGTGATGGGTGAGTCAGTATGTGAGTGAGGGTTTTGTTTTTCATATACATACTGTTGCATAGATAGATAGATTTATTTAATGTAGTTATATTTAAATGAAATTTATGTACTGTCATGAATTCTGTGAATCATTTCCAATAAATAAAAGTATAAGAAAACTGGACTTGTTATCGGAAGGTTCAATACTGAGAGTTGACAGGTCACGACTAATGTGTAAGGTATGAATTGAACAAGGTATGTAACCTCTAACTGCTCCCTGGCATTGTGGCTAGGGTTGCCCACCATATAATCAGAATTGCTCATTGCCCCCTAGTGTGTGTTCACTAGTGTATGTAATTGTGTGTTTTACAGCATGGAATTACAAGCAGATGGTTCATTCTGATGTGTGTAAAAAGCTCAGTGGTGAAAAAATATTTTAAATTAAAATTATTTTCTCAGTAACACATTAAAGGTATATATTTGTCAGTTTACAACTTCAAATTGTAACATTTTACAGAACATACTGTGGTTGAAAAGTGGTAGAGTACACTAGTCCAGTAGTGCTGGTATCCAGAATTTGAGTCTACACATGAATGCAGAATTTGGCCGAGGCTCTACAATGGAATGGCTTCCTGTCTGGGAAGTGTTACTGCATTTTGTCCAATGTTAAGAGAAGCGCAATATACAACTACAAAAAAATAAAATACTTTAACCCCTGTGTGTTTCAATCACAGGTTTATATTATATAAAGAATAATCTTTTGTTTTATACAAATCTCTCTATCTATTCGTTTATCGTCCGTTTTTCATAGTTCCTGGGGTAGAACGTTAATGTTTGGAGCAGAGTTTTTTGTCCGGATGCCCTTTCTGACGACAACCACCAGTAGGTGGTGGGAATTTGTGAGACTACTGGACAATTTCACATTTTTGATCAACCTAGTGCATGTTTTTCGACTGTGGGAGGAAACCGGAGTACACTCACGCTGACACGGAGAGAACATGTAAACTCTGCACAGAAAGTCCCCGACCCAGGGATCGAACCCGGGACTTCTTGCTGTGAGGCGACAGTGCTAACCACTCAGCCACCGTGCCACCCTTGTTTCATACAAATAATAATTATTAAGTGTGGCAAGGATAAATGTCAGGTCACCAAATTAAAACTACCAGCTTTACCATTGTAATAGCCACATTATTTATAATACCAATTGCATATTTTGCGCAAAACAAGTAAAGTGAATCCCATAAACAAGCTGTAGTAAGAAGACTAGATATGTATAACCCAACTTCAAGTATCTTGTCTTGAAGATGATGAAGTATTGTAACACATCACTTGTTTACAGGTTGCTATAAAATCACAACAGTGTTCAGCCATGCCCAGACAGTGGTATTGTGTGTGGGGTGTTCAACAGTGCTCTGCCAGCCCACAGGTGGAAAGGCCAGGTTGACAGAAGGTTAGTATTTTCAGTATACAATTAGGCTGTCTTATGTTGGAATGTTTTGACACCAAAACCATCTCAAATATGACACTGTGCCTTTTTGAAAACAGGTTGTTCATTCAGAAGAAAACAGCACTAAAGAGAAGAAATGAAGTGGATCTTTTAAACTAAAATAAATTGTGTCAGTTTTATCTTTTCATTGATTGCAATGAGTGAAATATAATCGAGCTAAAGTGGTTAATAAGCGGAAGGCATTTTTACTTTAACACTGAAATCCCCCGTTTTTCTGCAAAGTACACCATAATTATGTAGCTGTTAAAAATGCAACAAGCAAATACAAAAATGGTTATTAAACTCCAGGACAGAATACATTTTTCATACTACGTTTTGTCTGTGTGGAACCATCGTAATTTACCTGAAAAGAGCATGCTTGCCTGTAGTCCAATGTTACTTGAATATATTGGATGTGTACATGTTTACTCAGTTCTAGCTGGGTTAGATTACTTTTTATGCTTTAAGTAATGAATCATTCTCTTTAATAAAAGATAATCAATGAGAGTAAATAAGGATTTATCTCGTGCTTTTGTATTAAAGTCTCTGTGTGAGCTTTCTTTAAAGACAATGTATACTTAAGTCTCACAAATTTTTTGGAGTGTTTTTGTTTGTTATTGCTTGAGTTTTGATACTTTTCTTTTGATACTTCCAAAACAAATTTGGGCCAATTACATGTCTATTTATTGTTCTATATATTGTAAAGTGTGGCATTTTTTCTTCCTGTGTCTGCGTGGGCGATAAGGTTTCCTCCAACAGTTAAAGTTGGGACTTTTGTGTAATGATTAACTACGATTTAACCTCTAAAAACTAAAACAGTGTAAAACATGAAATCTCTGTATTCTAAAAAGTTTGCGATAAACATTTTATTTGTATAGATACAGTGGTGTATTGTTAGGGAGGGGATACCTTCATAGAAAGTATAAAAAATACACTTTTTAGCACTTGAGCTTTTTAACAAGAGCAATATACAAAAACAATCACAGTAATGTAAAAAAAAAATTAAATAGGAAATAAACAGTAAACACCCAACCAAAGACATGCATGTACTATAGCAAAACTGCAAAATTGACAAACACTGAAACAGAATAAATAAAGTGTTTTACTAAATAATTATTAAGTTGATTACTGTCTAAAAACAAAAACTACCTTTTTATGATTGATGGTCCTTTCCATATTTCATTTTTTACATGTTTACAAGCACTTTTCAAATCTCAATTTGATTTGATTTTGAGAATTGGTTTACTATAGTTGTTGAACAAACTCATTGTCACTGGCAGAAGGTGGCACAACTCAAAGCTTCTGACCAACTGCAACCCCAACCAAATAAAAACAATAAATCAATGAATCATTGGAAATTAAACATGTTACAAAATGCTGGATATAGTTCCACAAATAAAAGGGGTTGTTTTTATTGTTACACTGTATTCAGGCTCACTGAGTTTGACATTGTACTCCTTGACCTCTGGGACTTTGATCCTCCTCATAAGCTTCTCCACTGTATTTTCTACTCTGGGATTCAGGATCCACCTCAAAAAGATCCACCTCTTCCATATCATCAGTAATCATTACCTCATCCCGTTTAGGAAGTAGCATTTCTAGCTGAGGTAGCATGTTCTCAGGGAGCCAGTGTCTCTCTGGAAACTCAACCTAAGGTGGAATACACAAAAAAGCTATTGGAATTAAAGTTGCAGAGCTTTTAGGTGTTACATGTGGATCATGATTTAAAAACTCACCTCAAACTGAACCATAAGCAGTCCTTTTTCATAGGGGTCTCTGTAGATGGGCATTCCTTCATTTGGAATACACTTCCAATCGTTGTTTTTAATTACTCGACCTAGATACAAAAGAAAATGAGTAAATGTATTTCCTTTTCAATGACCACTTTCATCATTGTCAGGGGCTAAGGATATACCATCTTTTAAAACTCGAACTGTATATACCTGGTGCTGAAGTAATGATAAGGGTTCTGTCGTCTAAAGTTTGTATTGTCTTTTTGAAACCACAAAGTGCTTCAACCAGCTTTATGTTCATTTTCATGATCAAGTTGTCATTCTCCCTGTGAAATACAGGATGTTTCTTCTGGTCAAGGATAATGACGACATCACCAGGCTCCAGTCCTGGTTCCTGATCACCTTCTCCATGGAACATGATCTTCTGACCATCTTTCATACCTGGTGTAAAAAGGTGTAAAAGCTTGTCACTTTAAATAACAAATTCTAAACAAAATCGTATGCTGACTATAGAACTGGCAATTATACCTTTGTCAATGTGGACTTCAAGGATTTTCTTTTTGCGTTCCACTTTGTGTCCATTGCAGTTCTTGCAGCGATCCTTGGCACTAAATCTTTCACCTTGTCCCTGGCAGTCTGAGCATGTGCTCTGGATCTGCTGAATCATTCCTGGTCCAATCTGCTGCACTTGGATCTGAACTCCTCGGCCTTTGCAGTTGGAGCATTTTTCAAGAGCACCCCTCCTTCCTCCATAACCTGTAGATGAACATTTATTTACAATTAACAAAATAAGAATTATATTTACAGCCAACATTCTGTCTGTATAATTTATATCAATTATTTAGATGAGCCATAAATTTTAAATGAGCCTAAGTATAGAATACTTACCATCACATTTTTCACAGATAACATTTTTCTGGAGGCCAAGTTTCCTGGTTGAACCACTGTACATTTCCTCAAGTGTGACACTGAGCTGGTGCACCACATTTTTTCCTTATAAAAGAGAATACATTTAATGTTAATATACAATACAAACTCTGGATGCCATATCTTACTACTTTACATTTCTTTCACATTCACTATGCTCAACTTTAACATGAAGCCCTGAGAAAATAAAATTTGCAGGGCTAGTTTTGAGCTAAACCTACCTTTCCGTTCTCTCTGGGTTCTTCCTCCACCACCGAAGAACATATTGAAGATGTCCATAGGAGAGGAGAAATCACCACCTCCCATGCCTCCTTCTTTGATAGCCTGTTCACCACCTTGGTCATACAGATCTCGCTTTTTGGGATCTGACAGGACTTCATATGCTTGTGAAATATGTTTGAACTGTAGGACAAAAGTAACACTAGTGCTTGAAACAATTTAAATAGAAAAGTTCTCATGTTGCAAAACTAGGCTAGCACCAGACTAATTCAGGTACTAAATGGATTCACACTCCAAAATGAGTGCATAACAAAATGTAGAAAATTCTAGGTTGTACCAGTGCAGTTTCTTTGTAATTAATTTACAGAAGAAATCTCAAGGTTATTTTTCAATGTACTTTACTATGTCTTTCGAAGTGTATTTTACTTGTTTTACTAATACATTATCTTCACTTTCTTAGCCTTTATTTTCTTAAAATAATAAATGATACTTCAATAATTACATCCAAATGATCTCTAATATATTAGAATTTAAATGGTACGTGTCACAATGTCTCTCGTCAGACTGAGATCATGTGTTGTGTGTGTGTGTGTGTGTGTGTGTGTGTGTGTGTGTGTGTGTGTGTGTGTGTGTGTGTGTGTGTGTTAAAATTGTAACGTACAAAATAACATGGTCATACACTTATAGACGGAAACTGCGTTTATTTACAATTTTAAAGAAGCACTTCAACAAGCTAAAACGCTTTTTATTTCAATACTAAATAAATATGTCGTACTTGAAAAGCAGCGTTACAACATGACCTGTTTTGTGTTATTTATCATAATGCTTGTGAAATAAAATGACTCTGTATTCAAAAAACATTGGTTACTCGGAATTATGTAAATATCCTCTTAGTGTGATGTCAGATAGCTTAGTCGGCTAATGGCAGCGCCGGTGGCAGTTCCAGAAAGTTCCAGGCGCTTCTGTAGATGTCAGCTGCTACATGCTGGTGAAAATAGATACAAGAAATGCGAGCCTGATTCTCACCTTCTCTCCTTCGTTGGGGTTTTTGTCCGGGTGGTATTTCAGAGCCATTTTCCTATATGCTTTCTTAATTTCTTCCAGTGAGGCTTTCGGGCTCACACCGAGAATATCATAGTAACCGGTCTCACGCACCATGTTTGCCTGAAAAACACAGGACACAACGATTATATACGTATTTAATCTTGTTTAGTAATCAATACAAAATCCCAAAATACAGTTATACTCATTATTATAGTAAGTAGAATGAATTTAGCTAACACAATACTGATATTTAACGTTTTAAATGGTTTAACAGTAACAGAATGACTGCGAAAACCGCTAAAAGCTCTAGCCTACATGGTTTATAAGAAAATATTTCCTTACCAAGTAATAAACAAAATAAAACGATATTTAAAGTTGTATTAAATATTATTTTCTTTAAACGTTTTATTAACGTATCTTCAGTTAGTAAGTGACTTACAGTTCGTTTCTCTTTCTCCTTGGTGTTGTTACTGCTGGGAAGTCTGTGTGCAGTGTAAGGCGGCGCTGCTGCTTCCTTTATATATGTGCGGTTAGGCGACTGAGGAACTATCTAGAACATTCTGCAGCTCCCTTTTCTGCTCTCTCACCTTCTCCGTCTTTCTACCATTCTGGACGTCTCTGTGTTAAAAAGGCTCCAGCTAGTAGCTGATAACTTGTGTCCTTCTGTAACTTACCAAACAATGTTATAGTCACAACAGCGATTACTTAATCAGTTCACTGAAAGGCAAAATTGGGAAAGTCATTAGGTGATTTTTTTATTAAAACATATGTGGAATCTGATATTGTATTATTCGATATTTAAAATGATTTCTTGCAATGTCAAAACTGAGTTGAGTGGCTGTGAAAATAACACAGTTTTTTACAACAACACTATTTGGGTAACTCTTCACAAAAAGACTACATGATAAGAAAGGCAACACTGCAAAAGGGCCCCAGGTTCATTAATATGCACAGAGGGATCTCCACCAAACAGAGATTCTCTTTGAAAACAATTGTGTAAACATTCTAACTCATACACAGAAAATGAAAATAAATGGATGTAAAAAAAAATCGAATGAACTCCTAATGTAACTCTCATGCAATGTTATATGAATGAATGTTTTATTTCTTGTAAGTGGAGAGTTGTGATTGTGTTCACTGGTGCCTCATGCTCTCACTGGGTTGGTTGAGGGTTTTTGGAAGGAGGGTCATTGTACTGAAACCACACATACCAGCACACTATTCAGTATGACCAGTAGTGAAATACCTTCCCAAGCCAGATCCAGCAATATTCAGCACAAAACTGAAGAAAAATTTTGTGACAGGTAAGTAACTTTAACATTTAAAGTGTTAAACTGCTAGACATTAAAGTAATTTAAACTCACAATTTCATTATCATAATTATTAGGCTACTTTTTATTCAGTATCCACTTTAATTTTCTTCAAAATTTATCCTCTAAATTATTATATCTGTATATGATGTTATCAGCACCTTCTGTTACACTTTTACATTATGTTTACAATACCTCTGTTTTATATAATATTCACTTGTAACTTCTTTAATATGTTACTATTTTGTACATTTTGCACTTGCTATTTATTGCACTCCTGGTTAGATGCAAAACTGCATTTTGTTGCCCTGTACTGGTACATATGTAACAATGAAGTTGTATCTAACCTGGACAGGAAAACAGCTCATTACAGGGCATTGTACAGTATGAAAATTTATGAAAAATATGCCAGAGAAAACCAGACAGGTGACAGTTTGAAGTTTTTTTTTTTTATCTTTGCCATTGTTGACGAATTGTTGCCATTTTGTTAACGAATGTGACTTAAATAATGTAATCATTTGTAATTGTTTAAAAAAAACTTCTAATCATAAAAAAATATTATTTACCATTACTTATTTGTACGTTCTTATATACTGGCTCAGAATAGAATTAAATCTATTGCTATGTACAGTTTGTAGTGAGACAGTGGCAGGTCATTGCAGGTCAGCCTACAACTACTAAAAATATCAGTGTGTGCGAGCTGTTTAACTGTGTTACCATACGGCGTGTAGATGTTACTTTTATGTCAGTTATGATACTATTAACAGCAAAAACGATCATATGTTGAACGTTGTGCTAATTATGATCAGGCCTTTAATTTGTTTTGTGGCATTTATGGAAACATAAAACAAGAGCTTTGGAAATAAAAACTAAAACATGACACACTGAGTTAATTCTATGCTCTTACTGGGCGATTAGTGTTTCATTGTTTGTGTCCTTTCAGCTCAAAGCGCTCATCTTTGGGGCTCATGACAGACTGGAAAAACAAGGGGGAAGAACAGGCTATGGATAACAGTGGAGGTGAGTAAGCCACCATTGGTGCTATTGTTGCATTCAATGTAGTTATGGTAAACCTTCAAAATTGCAAAGAATACTGCATGGACTGAGATTTAAATAATACTACAAATTATTTGTAAAATGCCAGGTAGTGCAAGTTTTTGTAATGGTAAATATCAGATCCAGAGTTAGTTTCAGGAATTTTCGTGTTCAGTTTCAGTAAACACAATATGTCTTTTGACCTTGATTGCCATAAATAATCCAAAATCAAATCAAGGTTTCTCTTTTTTAATTAATAATGATCTTTTTAAGGAAATGAGTGCTTGAAAGAGGCTCTGGAAGGTGTGGCACTTGCTCCAGCCCAAACCCTTTGGACGACAGATGCAAATGGAGCAGTGCTACTGCGCATAGATGAACTCTGTCCACAAAAACCTATCACAGTACATCAAATGTTCATGACCTCAGTTCAAAAGTATGGTAATCTGTATGCTCTTGCAAGCAAAAGAAATGACAAATGGGAAAAGTTAACTTTCTCTGAATACTACCTTCACTGTCGACTGGCTGCTAAGAGTTTTATAAAAGTAAGTTTTATGAAAAGGTCTACTTGAATTACAGATTTCTTTCATTGGCAATGTGTGCTACTTTTAATAATAATAATATTTTTTAATGTGCTACATTGCATTTCTTAAGTAAATTGTAATACTGACAAAACTGTATATTTGATTTTATTATTTTATTAAATGTATTTTCAGATTGGGCTTCAACGTTTTCACAGTGTAGCCATTTTGGGATTTAATTCTGCTGAGTGGTTCATTTCAGCTGTAGGAGCAGTCTTTGCAGGGTAAGAAAAACAAGTTACAATTACATGCAAAATTTTAAATTTACATAACATACATTTACATGTTGTGATTATAATAATAAAAATACAATTACTTAAGTTTTACAAATAAAATTATTTAAAAATGTAGTAAAAAATGTAACGTTTTTATTTATGTAATGTTATCTATGTAATTCCACTAGAGGTATAGTGGCAGGGATCTATGCCACAAACTCACCAGAAGCCTGCTTTTTTGTGGCTAGTGACTCAAGAGCAAATATTATTGTAGTAGAAAATCAGAAGCAACTGGATAAAATTTTGGAGGTACTGCATTTATTTACTCTCTCTATTTTTAAATCTAATTTTTGCCTAATAATGCTTAATATTATTTACAGATCAAGCACAAATTGCCTCATTTGAAAGCCATTGTGCAGTATTCAGGACCTCTGAAGGAGAAAATACCTAATCTCTATTCAGTAAGTCAATCTTTGATGATATAGAATGATTTACTGTTTTATAAGCTAGACTTATAAAACAGTAAATATAATATATATTATAAAGACCCTACCTACAACAAATGACCGTTATTAACATTTATTGTAATGTAGATTAAAATGTATATACATTTAAACCTCAATTACTTACACAGTACAGTACTGTAATTTGCTTTGGATAAACATCTAAATTACAAAAATGTAAATTATTATTGCAAATCTTCTTAGATACAAATGTACAATTCACCAGTTATGTAATTTAGATTATTTAATTTCACTAGTAATGTACTTGCATGTTTTGATTTTTTGGACAGTGGGAAGATTTTATGAGATTAAGTCAGGATATTTCTGACAAAACCCTTGATGGTGTGATCAGCAGTCAAAAAGCAAACCAATGCTGTGTTCTTATCTACACGTCTGGGACAACAGGAACGCCAAAAGGTGTGATGCTCAGTCATGACAATGTAAGTATGCAGGAGAATACTACTCAGAACCTTTTTTTAAAACTTCATTCATACTGTATGTAATTATTATATAATAATAATTGATTGAGTCAAACTCAAATAATTTAGCTAAATCACACAATTAAGATTAAATGACTCCTGCATAAGTCTAATCTAGATTTGAGGACTAGGGAGAAAAAGTACTCTATCATTAAAATAAGATTTTAATGATAAAGGTTTGCAAGATCAGCAGTAAGACGGTACAAATACTTTTCTTTTTATGTAATTATTGTTCTGTAGAATGTGGGTATTGGGTTATATAATTATAATATAGTGGCTCTAAAATGAAATATCAAATGAATAAAATGTAGAAAAATGTTTGTGCTAGGCTTTAAAAAACAATAAATGCTTGCTCAGTAGCAATTGTGTAGTACTATTTTATTTTATTTTATTTTTGTGCTTTGGAAAAATTATTAGCAAAACATATGTGTGATTTTCATTCAAAGTTCTAAGTATTTTGCTTAATAAATCCAGTAACAACACTAATCAACACCAACATTTGCCTTTTGGAAATGAAGACTGTATTTTACTTGTGAATATGAAGTGTGATTTATAACAATTAGTTATTTGATTAACAATCAGTTAATTATAAATTATAAATAGTTAATTATAAATCACTATAACAAGTAGTGATTTATAACAATTAGTTATTTGAAGCCAAATAACTAATTGTTACAGTTAAAAGAGTACAACAGCTTTTTGTTGATTAATAATCTTCACATATTTAGAATACTTTTTTCACCACTGTGTTTTTTATACACATAGGAATTACTTCGCCACATTTAACCCAAGTCTGGGAGTAGTTAGGGGTTAAAGGCACTTTAGTTATGACCTCTTGACTCTCAGAATTAAAAATTGTTCCAAAAATGTTCTTATCTGTTCAAGAGCAGTGATTAATTAGTGATTATGGTAGTGACCAATTATCAGCACTTCAATGGTTCAAACCCAACTACCAACAACTTGTCAATGTGTGACCCCTGAACCAAGGCACCTGATTCTCAATTGCTTAAAATTGAATAAACTTGTAATTGTAAGTCACTTCGGATAATGACGTCTGCTGACAATGTGTCATAAGGCTCCCTCCTCGGCAAGCAATACGAATTTATCAATGATCTGACCTAAAAGCTTTTAGTGTCTTCTTTTTGGTAGATAACATGGACAGCTCATCATGCAAGCAGGGCTGGAGACATGCAGCCAGCTGAAATAAAACAAGAATCTATAGTGAGCTATCTGCCTCTCAGTCATATTGCTGCTCAAATCTACGATCTCTGGACAGGAATCCAGTGGGGCGAGCTGGTATCTTTTGCTCAACCTGATGCTTTGAAGGTAAAAAGGGCCAAAATCACAAAGAAACGTTTCGTGATATTTCATCTAGTTTGTATTTAGTAAATATTTCACAATTATATGTTTCATCCCTACAACACAATTTGAATGTTGCTACTGTATATAGGCATGTTTGAAATTGAATGTTTTAAATGTTATAACACACTTGATTCAAGATGAGATTAAAAATAATTAATGGGCATTTTTTTGCCTTTGGATTTTTGCCCCTCTTTGCTTCATAGAAGATTTTAGCTAGTCATCAATATGTGGTTACTGCTTGCTGTTTGTGATGGGTTATATCGTTTCACGGTGAGCACCAAATTTTAGCATGTGCAAAATATGGTCTTGTCTGTTACCCTGGCGGCAACTTAAGCTTTTCTAAAATCTTAGTCCACCCAATGATTCCATGTCGAATCTGGTTTTTGCCCTCCATGCTCAACAGGGTGTTTTGTTGTTTTGAACCTGAATTCTGTCAGGTTGCTTTGAAACAATGTCCATCATAAATAGATATACATTCATTTACAATACATTATGACTCGCTTAGTAAATGCCATCTTTTATTGTAAACAAACCGATCAGACTGTTAGCTTTCCAACTGATGCAAGTAACGACTTGGATGGTCTTTTTTTTGGTGAAATTGACATTTATTTTGTCCTTCCTCAAACAAGCTGACATTTGCACATTTCCACTGTGTGCTGATTTTAGGTCCAAAGAACCCTGCAGTGTGTTTACTTAACATTAATGTACAACGTTCTCTTTACATTACAGGGTTTCAGCTACATTTTTTTTGATATAGCAGTAAGCTATGTTTGATGTGCATCCAAGCACAAGTTAGTTTATTCATCACAGCAGCATAGCAGGTTCTCATGCAAAATGGTCTGAGGGTTTAAAGGTCATGTACAGTCAACAGTAATTTCCAGCCAACCAAAGAATATAATTAATCTACTTTTGAACTGATTATTAATTCTGTCACAAATATTGTAAAACCTATTTCTGGACAAATTAGCATTTAGAATTTTATAATATTTTCATTTTTAAATCCAGCAACTTTCCACATCACAAGCCCAGTTCTTAAACCACCGGGCCACAGCGTCTCTTAGTAAATTATAAGAGGTGGATTGGAAGATATTTAAATATTATTGAAACATTAAAAATATTTAAAAAAATGCCCTTATAAAATTACAATTAATTAATTAGGTACTTTTAAACTTCCAGAAAGGAGGGATCCCCTTTTAACCACTGCACCTCTACTTTCATAATTACAACCAAACCTAATTTTAAACCTCCTCTGGCTCAAAGTGGTTTTCAATAGCTACAAATGTAAAATGTAACATGGATATGTGTTTGTGTGTTCTAAAATATTATCTATAATCTTCTTATTGGAAAAAGTGTAGTTGATATATCTGTATGTTGTATGTTATTTTCATCCAGGGGACCCTGGTAGGCACTCTAAAAGAGGTCTCTCCATCAACCCATATGGGAGTCCCTCGTGTTTGGGAAAAGATAATGGAGAAAATAAAGGATGAGCTTTCACACTGTGCATACATAAAAAAGAAACTGCTGACGTATGCCATGTCTGTTAGCTTAGAGGCTAATCAAAAGTCAACAAAGTGAGATCTTTATTTAAATATTTATTTCGACAATACTTATCGTTAAATTTGTCTGGTTGAATAAGTGTTACTTTTTTATTCACCTTTCTAACAGAGATGAAGAGAAATCATTTCTATTCACTTTAGCAAATTCTCTGATTCTTAAGAAAGTTCGTAATGAACTGGGCCTTTCTTCTTGTGAAAAGTTCTTCTCTGGTGCAGCTCCGATTGGAAGTGATACAATCGAGTTTTTTCTTGGCCTCAACATTACATTGTATGAGGCCTATGGTTTGAGTGAGACCAGTGGGCCTCACTTTATGTCTGGTCCAAAAACTTACAAACGTACAAGGCAAGTACTACTCATCTTGGTTTTGGATTTTAATGTAGATGTCTTTTTTAATGCTATTGTTTATCTTGCAGTTGTGGTAAGGTGGTTCCTGGCTGCAGATATAAACTGGTAAATGTAGATGCTGATGGCACTGGGGAGGTATGTTTTTGGGGTCGAGATGTCTTCATGGGGTATCTTAACCTGAAGGAAAAGACAATGGAAGCTTTGGATGAGAATGGCTGGCTACGTTCTGGAGACTTGGGCAAAACAGATGAAGATGGTTTTCTTTACATAACAGGAAGAATAAAAGGTAGAAATAATCCTAGCTGAATATTTCATAAGTATGTACAGCTCTAGATAAAATTACAGACCACATCAAATATTCAGTTTTGCTAGTTTCACATTTTATGAGTATATGATTAATTCAAATAAGAGGTTTTTAGATTTTTTTATAGAATTTATTTTAAACAATTATTGAACTACATAAATAACCACCAGCTAAAATCCAAAGTTACTGGCATGTGCAGCAAAT
The DNA here is from genome assembly GCA_028565875.1 of Hoplisoma paleatum. Taxonomy (NCBI): domain Eukaryota; kingdom Metazoa; phylum Chordata; class Actinopteri; order Siluriformes; family Callichthyidae; genus Hoplisoma; species Hoplisoma paleatum. The sequence goes on along the minus strand of JAOTRQ010000006.1, from coordinate 1,535,096 downwards.
CTAGCAACTAGATGGGACTCATTACAGTCCTGGTAGGTTGTCACAGGTATCTGGAGCCATCTAGGTGATCCCACAGATGTTCACTTGGCTTCAATTTTGGTGAATTAGATTCCCAGACTTGGATGAGAAGTCTTGGTCATGCCCATCCAACCACTGTGGGACATTTCAAGCCTGGTGACATGTCACATTATATCTAATGGAATATCTATCCATCTGAGGAACGTCAATTAGCATGCATGGATGAACATAATCTATAAGGATGAAATCACGATCCAATCAGTGGAGTGTACCTTCCATATTTTACATTCCCACCAAGACAGCTCAGACAGTACAACTCATTTTATTGACCTTTACAATTTAAGTAGGAAGTGGTCATACTAATGTGTGTACAGTATATGACTGTCATATTGTTAAGCAGTAATTTTGGATGAATCCATGTTTAGAGCTAATAATTACTGCTGGTGGAGAGAATGTACCACCAGTTCCCATAGAGGATGCTGTAAAGAAAGAGCTGCCTATAATCAGCAATGTCATGCTAATAGGGGACAAAAGAAAGTTCCTGGCAGTACTTCTAACTCTTAAGGTAATAAGGTTTTGGGGTACTCAATTTAGTGTTTGAACTCGATTTGGAAGTAGTATGTTTATCCTTTGTTGTTTATTGATTAGTGTGTTACTGATGCTGAAACTATGGAGCCCACAGATTCCCTTAGTCCAGATGTGGTGGAATTCTGTAAACAGCTTGGCAGTCAAGCAACAAAAGTTTCAGATGTAGCTGGAGGCAAAGACCAAAAAATAAACCAAGCCATTCTGGAAGGGATCGTTCGGGTTAATGCAAATGCCACTTCGAACGCACAACGCATTCAGAAGTGGACAATCCTAGCAAAAGACTTTTCAGTCACTGGAGGAGAACTTGGTGAGTACTGACCAAATCATGCTTATTTTATTTATGATTTATTGCATCCTGAAGATAATTCAAGTGGCTGTATTATGTTCAAATTCTTTTAAACAATCAGTTACATTTCCTATAAAATCCATGTAGACACGATACAAAATTATAACTCCACAACCAAAACTGAATCTAATTTTATTAGCTGGGCATATTATGTGGTCTTTTCTTTGGTGTTCTGTGGTAAAACTGTGGTGTTTTCAGACACCTTTCTATCAGCATATGTAACAATCCCTATTGATGAATTTGGTCTTGGAAGTTTTTGAGAAATGAAACATTTACGAAAATGTAATTGTTCAAATTGTGGACCGACTGTAATTTAGGGTGAAATACATTGACAACTTACTTTTACGTTTAGGACCAACAATGAAACTGCGCCGACCATCTGTCCTAAAGAAGTACCATGATGAAATAGAACAATTCTACAAAGAATAAAAATACAACCACAACTTGAGAAACCTACAACAAGGATTACGATGAGCAGGATGAACGAATAATTGCAACTAAAACAATTAAAGCACACAATAATAAGCACAATAAAACAAAAGAATTAAAAACAAGCAGTACTAGACCTGCTACTATTTGAGTTCTAAATGAACATATTGAGGTTGAGCAAAAATAATTTATTTAAAGCATACACTATTAAATATTGTTTGACAGCTTATTAATATATTGGTTGATGACTAGCGAGCTAGCCAGTTAGATAGCCAGTATCTATCTAGTATGTATTTATTTAAAAAAATGCTCATAGTTTTAAAAAATTATGCAGTGGTTGGACAAGACTTTTGGATGTCATCGCCATGGAAGCAAATCTCATCAGCTTGATTTGCAGTAGTTGTTCTAGTCTAATAACAAGTTTAATCATACACTGTCTGTTACAGTCATTGTATATAGGTTACTAGGTGGTCACGTCTCATTACAAATACATTTGGCTTATAAATGCACTAAAGCAGGTGTCCATATTTTAAAATCACACATTTCACTGAGCTGGGAATCAACTCCAGGACCTCATTGCTGTGAGGTGACAATGCTACCCACTTAAGACACTGCCATCCAAAAAAGATTTAATTATTTGTAATGACTATAGAGATTTTATAACGGTACAGTTTATATGTCTTTTGTGCATACTGCTCTGATATTTGCAATACAATTCAATTTTTTTTTACATTTTACCAGCTTTGCCTGGACCACTGGGCACACTATAGCTTCTCTCACAAATACTTTCAGGTCTGGAAAGAACTGGCTGTATCAAAATGCACACACCATTATGACCAGTAAAAACTATGAGGATTGAAATTCGATCACATTACACATTACTTTTCCCAGCTTGCTTTCCGCAGCACAACCAAAATGTCAAAATAAAAGCAAAACCTTTAAATTAAACACAAATACAACTTCAATTCAAAATATTTGCAACTTTAATGTATGACCAAGAATATTCCCATCATTACCTGAAGACAAAGAAGTTAAGTAAAATATAAATAAAGATGATTTTATTTAAACCCATTTCACAAAAAGACCACATTAAACACGAATATCACTGAATGTTTAAGAGAGTGCTATTTGTAATATTTGAAGCTGAAAAAGAAGTAAAAGTTACTTGGACATTACCACTCAGTTACTTAGTTTTCGAAGATATATTTAAGGTGTAAGCAATTGTGCGCATAATGATACGAAGGCGAATGTATTTCTAGTTTGTGCCGTTTGGGTCAGAGATCGCGACGTGGATAAACAGTAATTTATTGTTGAGTACAATGTCTCATTCCATGTCCTGCACTCTTCGGCAGATCTCTGCTGTGAAGTCCGAACACTTGGAATTTCCACCAAGATCTTTGGTCAAAACCTGGAAAAACAAATGAAAAATAAATAATTAGAATTATGAAATTAACTCGATTTTCAAACTTGTCCTCTGCATCACATCTAAAAACTCGTTACATAAGGTCTTTTTTAAATAAAAAAATGACCATAAACATTCGCTTCACAATGGGTGGTTAAATATAGATTGTGAGTAAAATAGTCCATATAAAAATGTATATAAATTGAAAATGACCTTTTTGTCTCTAATAGTGTCATAGCAGGCAGTCTCGATCTTTTTGGCATGGCCATGAAGTCCCATGTGCCGCAGCATCATAACAGCGCTCAGTAACAGGGCAGTGGGGTTGGCCAGGTCCTTGCCTGCAATATCAGGAGCGGTTCCATGCACCTGCAATCACAGATACAATATTGTATTATATATGCTTTATTGAAAAAGCACTATTTGTTTATAGTATTAATTATTTAAACAGAAATATAATGTACCGATTCAAATATGGCAACTCCATTGGCTCCAATGTTGCCACTGGGGGTCACTCCAAGGCCACCAATTAATCCAGCACAAAGATCACTAGATCAAAATCATAATAACACAAAAATCACTCCATCTTACCATTTAGAGCAGAACCCTTAAAAATTTACAAATTTTTACCTACCTCAAAATATCACCATAAAGGTTGGGCATTACCAGCACATCAAACTGCGTGGGATCTTGCACCATCTAATAAGTATGAAAAATATTGATTAGGCTAAAAAACACACGTTTTTCATAAAAATAGTAAAGAAAGCACAATGAAATACATAGATAAATCATACACAGCAGTTACAAGGGCTTGCTAAAAGCAAGCGTGAAGCCATGCACAATTCAACATGTTACATTAACTTCACCAGCAGGCATAAAGAATCCTTTCATAATCAATCAACAGCTTTACTAAATCTGTTTAACTGATTATATAAATAAATACATACATTTAGGCACACTGTGTCGAGGTACATTTCTGTGAATTTCACATCCTTGAAGTTCTCAGCCACCTCTCTGCACTTCCTTAGAAACAAGCCATCTGACATTCGCCTGTAGAAGACAATGAATGGTCAAACTAGAAAAATATTGAGGACTAAGAGCTTCGGGGTAAACCACCGAAGCCACAGAAACATGCAGACAATAAGCCAAAACAAATGCAGCTTGATCTCTTGTCAGATGATTTATACGTGATTTATAAGTGATTCTTGATGCTTTTTTCTGTTCTTGTGTAACAATAAAAAAGACAGCTAACCTAAAAAAGAAGATAAAAAATAAGTGTCCCAAATTTCTCTTTTGTATAGTACATATAATAAAACTGCAGAAATAGAAAAAAAATAACAGCAACACATTTTTTCAGGGGATTTAAACATTATAACAATATGTATGACAAACAGAAATCTTAAAAGATTTTAAACAACTAAAACAATATCCATACTTTATAAGAGCAAAACCATCAAATGGTCTTTACAGACCTCTCCCCTGCCACTAATCATATGAATACAATTCCCCATGTTCTCAGACCCAGGTTTTAATTCAGTTCAGTTGTATTTAATGTACTGAATTTCTAGTTGTGCTGTTTAATGTGCTCTTTGGTTTTATCTACCTGTTTGTTCATCCTCCAGTTTTGAACTCTGATTTTGAATTGCCCTTTTGATAATAAACTTTCTGATATACATCCTGCGAGCATCTGGGAAGTTTCTGCTTTCACAGTGTTGGTATATTTATTAAACTATAATGTATGTAAATTTGTACAATCATGATGGTTTTCAGACGATGTTTGAAATCTGTAAATTGAAATGAACTGAATTAATTGTGAAAACAACCCAGCACAAATACAGGGTCTTTTAGGAGGCTTTCTTTGGCAGGTGAATACACTATTGTAATCTGGCAACCTTGTTTAAAAGCAGGTAGATAGAAGAGAAAGGGGAAATAAGAAAAAAAATCAGAGTTAAGTTACATTTTTTATTAAAGTTTAGTTTTAAAACTCAGGAGTCTGTCAATGCATCTAAAGAAGTTCTGCTCAAACATGTTTTACATTATCCAACTTTTTTTTCTCCTCGATATCCATTTCAGTGATTTGGGCAAATAACAGTGCAGGCCTAGTTAGAAGCATCGTTGAGTTTTTAATTCAAGCCACATCAGTACCGTATCAATTTAGAAAGACTTTATTGTTCAAATATACATTTACATGCATGGGCCATGAATCACTGTTTTTTGGATGCTAGGGCCATTGTGAAGCTCTCCTGGAACCCACAGGGTCAATGACATTACTAGAGGAACTAATACAAAGTGAATGGCCATCCAACAACTGAGTGTTCAGGGTCTTGCTCACGTGCCCAGCAGTGGCGACTAGGCTGCATATCTAGTAGGGGCTAGATTTGGATGGACAATTTTCAGACTTTCCGATAGCTCAAAGATCTACATACTTGGCTCCCTGTTGTGTTTTGTTTGCCAGTATTATTTCAAATAACCAAAAACCTTTTAAACAATTGTAAAGACTTTATCGGTAGGTATTTACAATGGGTACATGAAAACTAAGAACATGGGTCAACATATAACAGTAAACAAGACTCACATGATGTTGGCCTTGTGAACAGCTGTTACACTGGTTCTCTGGTTATTCCTGGCATACTCAAAGGCATATTCAGCAATGCGGCGACTGGCTTCTTCTGTGATCAGCTTAATACTCTGAACAACTCCATCCACAATCTTGCAGAGACATAAACATATTGCAATAGATAAATCAAGAGATGACAATCAAACTGTAAATTTGTGTAAATAAAATACCATAGTAAATAAAATTAGAAACGAAAAAAAACTTATAGAAGTGTAGTAATATCACACAGTTAAAACGAGGCGAGTAGACAGAGACAAAATCAAAATGGAGCTCAATCAGCTTCTAACTTTAGTTTAGCAGCAGTTTAAAGTATTTTGCAAAGATTTTAATTATTAGTTAATTCTAATATCTGTCTAATACTTCATTGCATCATCTCTGGTTTTGTGTTCCAATCAGTTTCAATAGTAATTCAATTAGTTGCTTTTTTTATCTGTTGTGGGATTTTTGTTTACTTTCCAACCCCAATCTCACTGTGTCCCCGAGGCAGACATATTCTGTTCATTTGTTCATAAAGTTGTTTTGTGAACTGTGGGAGGAAACTGTCTAACCTGAGGATCAAGGACCTTCCTGCTGTGAGGTGACGGTGTTACCTAATTAGGAAAGTGTTCTGCCCATATCGCTTTAGAACCTTGAAGTGTGGTGCGAAGTCTGTGCATACAAGTTTAGCTTTTGAGTCTTTCTGGGTTTAATTATGTGGTTACTTTAAAAAAGAACAATCTCTGCCAATGTGTCAGAAGAGTAGGAATTTTGAAGCACAAAGTCAATTTAAGCACAAACCTCGTGTTCAATTCCACTGTACTCCCCCTCTGTGTTTTCCCTGATGGTAACCAGGTCGACATCTGTATACGGTGTTTTAAACCCTTCGATAGACACACAGGGACGCACATTGGCATACAAATCGAAAGTCTTTCTAAGAAGAAGATTCATGGAAGGATGGCCAGCAGCAATGGGGGTCTTCAAAGGTCCTAAACACGAGTAATAAAAGTATAAAAGATAAAACAACCAGAAGCCAAGATAAATATATTTTAAGAAAGTAAACGAATTGATGTACCCTTTAATCCAATTTTGCTTTTGTCCATTGATTCTTTGGCTTCAGGAGGAATCATCCATTTTCCTCCAGGTCCTTTGATGGCGGTGACATTTTTCTCCTCCCATTGAATAGGAACCTACAGGTAAAAGCCGCCACATGCTGATTAGTGTCTTACAAACAGTGAATCTGATAAAGAAAACGATTAACTAAAAAAGAAAAAAAAATAGAGGATCTACCATATTGCCACTAGGTCAGTGTGACTTACTTTAGCTGCCTCAAAAATCTTCATGACTGCAGTGGAGATCTCAGGACCAATTCCATCGCCTGGAATCAATGTCACAGTTTGCAGCTGAAAAAACAAAACAAAAAAAAAACCAGTCATGCCTCTACTAAGCATCACAGGCTTTCATCAATCAGACAATTCGATAGACTATAAAAAAAATTTGGTTTTTACACTATAGCTTACGTTTTTTTAAAAAGATGACGAATGATTTAGTCTTAACTTTTTCAATTCATTTTACTAGTTCTTGATTGATTTTACCTTCTAAAATACTATACTTACTCCTCTGGTAAAGGTTCTTGCCTGTGTTTGACTCTGCAGTGCACCCATGAGACGAGACACCTAAAATAACATTTACAATGACATCAGAGCAAAATCCTGTAGATCAGGGGTCACCAACGTGGTGCCCGCGGGCACCAGGTCGCCCGCGAGGACCTCATGAGTCGCCCGCGGGCCTGTTCT